>VZTV01009455.1:0-23278 GCA_013400875.1 Anhinga rufa
TGGCCTTCCCCCTCCTCCTTACCTATAAGTACTCAACCTTATCACCACAATCGCTGGGCTCTATACAATCGAAACACTCCCTAACATACAGGGCCACCCCACTGCCTCTCCTTCCTTGCCAATTCTTCTGAAGAGCTTATAGCCATCCATTGCTGCACTCCAGTTGTAAGAGTCATCCCACCATGTATCTGTGATGGTGACTAAGTCATAGCTACCCCACTGCACAATGGCTTCCAGCTCCTCCTGTTTGTTGCCCATGCTGCATGCATTGGTGTACATGCACTTGAGTTGGGCTATCGATTTCACCCCAACCTTGGCATGCTATCCCTAGGCTCCTCTCT
Source organism: Anhinga rufa (assembly GCA_013400875.1). Lineage (NCBI taxonomy): Eukaryota > Metazoa > Chordata > Aves > Suliformes > Anhingidae > Anhinga > Anhinga rufa. The sequence continues at coordinate 342 of VZTV01009455.1, forward strand.
GGTGAGCCTGGCTATATCCCCTTCAAACCTAGTTTAAAACCCCACCAACTCTTGAGCAAAAACCTGCTCATTTCCTCCACAATTTGTGAGAAATAAGTGATGGCAACTATACTGTTAGAAGCAGATGAACAGAAAGAGGTATAGTCCAAAGCAGGGAAAACACTGGTGTAAGAAACTGCCAGAAGCCAAGCTGTCTCAAAATCTCCCAGCATAGCTCCACAGGAGGATCCAGCTGGGAGGCTCTGCCATTTATTGTGGTTGCATGGACCAGGCTGCAAGCCTGGCAGACTGTACATATTGCAGATTGTACAATCATTATATGTTTTTAAAGTTTTCTATCTGTTAAATGAAAGAACAATTTGAGTCTACAAGTGGGATTTTCAGTGTGTATGGATACAATTCTCACATTGTTAGCTGAATTTTATCTGATTTTGCTACTATAGCACAATAATTTTCATAACTCTCAGTTTAATCAGATATTCTAAGTGAATGCTTATTGTCCACTTCCTTCTAAAGCCAGTACAAAGGATAATTAATGAACAGAGACACTTAGCTGAAGTGTTGGGTTCCTGATCCAGTGCACCATTTTCTTATCTGTTCATTTAGACAAATACAAAACCAGTGACTTCTCAGCTGCAAAAACTGTTTGAAGAGATGAAGACAGAAATTATTCAGAAAGAGAAGATGATCCTGGGTGACATTCAATCCAATGATAAAAAACAACTAGCAGACATTACCAAAGTGAAGAAGGAGATGGAACAGAGGAAAGATGAGACTATGCAGCACCTTCAGTCTTTGCAGAAGATGAGAGAGCAACCAGATATTTTCATCTTCTTCAAAGCAAGCAGCAGTATTCTGTTTTTCTTCATGAATATGCCTTATTCTCAGCTAGCTGCCCTTTCTGGAAATCACACTAACAATTTTTTTCCTTTTTTTTTTTTTTTTGGCAATCCTATCTGTAGGAATTTAAACTGGCCAGGGACAGGTATGTTCCACCTGAAACTCTTGTTTTCTTCTTTGAAAAATATGGTGTTGATAACTGGGATCAAACCCCACTGCCTTTGCTCCTCTGTCCCTGTACCCTATACTGCAAAGCTGCTCCCTATTCCAGCTGAGCCAGAGGGCACCATGTCCACACAATTAACGAAGATGGAGAGATCTGCCTGCTGTTCCAGTGGTCCCTTTAAGTTTCAGATTCCTTGGCACCTACGTGGTTGCTGGATTCTGATGAAAAACACTGGCTTTTATTACCAGAAAAACGTTTTTATCAGAGATGAAGCCCATAGGGTTCAGTTTACATCAACACGCTCCTGCATGCTTATTGGTGACTCTCCTGCATGTCAGTCCCAGTGAGCAGCCTCTGGCTGCAGAAGTAACTGGCTCATTTTCCACTGATTTTTGCTTCTGATTGTGGACAAGCTTAATAGCTAGACAGATATATTATCCCCTCTCTTGCAAGTGATACATTTAATTTATAACTTATCACTTTCTAATTGACATGTGGGTATCAGCTGTAATTCAACAGTGCAAAACAACACCAACCACACCAGTAAGTTACAGATCCACAACAGACTTTGCTGCAGCATGAAACTCCCCAGCTGCATGAACGGCTAGCTCAAACATCTAGCTGGATTTTAAGATGTCATCTCTGTAACTTGTACAAATTAAAGCTGAGTTTGAACTTGGATTGTAAGGATAACTTTGAATCACCGTGTACCTAAGGGCTGTGCTGGCAGCAGCACAGTCCATTACTCACAGCTGTGCCGCAAGTCAAAATCCAGCCTGTGGAATCAAAGTCATTTTCCAGAAGCCTGGACACCATTTAATATGTTTGGCATTTTCTTTCTATCGTGACAGCGGTTATGCTAGAACAGTAAGAGCCTGCCTGCAGCAGGTCAAAGCACTAATTGCACAAGGGTATTAGCAAAACGCCTGCCCCTTTCTCATTTTTAGCGATTGAAAGTTCCCATCCAGGTTTGGTAAGCAAAGGGCATTGCCAAATGAATAACAACATTAACAATTGCAACTCACTTAACCTTATTAGAGAGCTGATTATCTGGTACTTCATGTTGCCAAAGTGCCCTCCTCTTTGTAGAGTCCTTCCTAATGAAGGAGTTTAATTTTCTAATGCTAAATGGTTTTCCTTGGTGAAATCACTGCCTGCGCCCTAGGATTGCAAGTCAGAATTTCAGTGTCAGCAGGATGGATGTAGTGGTCGTGCAGCTGGATCAGGCCAGGATCAACCACTACCGACACCTGATGCAGGACTTCATGCTGCAAGGCGTGCACAGTGAGTGATCTGCCCCAAACTGCCGGCCACGCACCGGTGACCCTGAGCGGAAGACAGCAAGCCATGGGGCTCAGTGAGCCAGGCTGATGGCCGCTGAACACTGGCTCCTTTACAGGGGCTTGTGTGTGGCCTTGAGGAGCCGATGAGGATTCGTATGGGATCCTGGGGCTGTTGGAGAGGGGAGAGCAAAGAGGGCAGAAAGACTGTTTCTGGGGATAACAAGGAAGAAGTCTGCTCCTAACCTGTGTAAGGGCAGATTCTTCTCTGTCTGAGGTGCTTTCCTGCTCCCACCTACCTCCTGAGTTTTTGGGTGCTCAATCACACTTTCAAGAAACATCCTCTTCATTTGCCCACCCCCATCCCCACCTAGTTTATCCCTGACCATGAGATCCAGGGGCACAGTACCAAGTCCCAAACTTGAATGCATTGCCAGCTTTGTAAAACTTTCTTCTCCATCTTTCTTAGGTGAACTCACCAAGCAAATCAAGTGGAACATGTAAATCCTTTTCTTTACTTACGAATGTTCCCTGCAAGTTTCTCCAACAGTTGTTCATTTAAGGACTGTGTGTCCTGTGCTCCTCTGCTTCAGTCTCAAGAAGAGCCAAGCAGAGTCTAGAAGGCTGTCCTTCATCTCAAAAGAGGGGGTCAGATCTATTCATGTCTCGTATTTCATTATTAACAGGACGTGATTCATGTTTTAGGAGGCACTAGCATTCAACACTGTTTCTTTACAGTGAGGCTTCAGATACTGGTACCTCTTCAAACTCTAAGTCTTCAAAAATACTAGTTATTCCTCAGGACTTTGGCCTGGGGCTGTGAGTCTTGCAGAAAAAATCTCTCACCTAAAAATGTGAACAGCATTTTGCTGCATGCATCTCCTCTCCTTGACAGAGATGAGACCAGCAGGAGTGCAGCCTCAGGGCGCAGTTCTCAAAATCTGCAGTGGGCAGAAATCTCTGGGAAGTCACCAGAGAAATCATTTATCTTCAGCCTGAGGGAGAGACTGGGTTTGCTTCAGTGCTCAGTAAAATCTGAGCCTGCTCCGAGGGAAAAACATGGAGGGGTTCCCACCAATTTTCAGAGGGGAAAAATATTATCTTCTGACAAGCATTGCTTAGGGACAGATTAATGGTAAAATTTTACGTCGGAAGGGATGTGTTTGAGAACGGCTGTCCAATGTGGGGGCTGGGGACAATGTAGTCTTGTCCTAAATGCAAACATGAAAACATTAAATGTGCTTTACCAGACACATTTGAAAAACCAGGAAAAAAAATAAATCTTGTTTTCTTTTTTCAATATTCATGTAGCTGGTAATGGATGGGGAGCACAAGAGGCACGCTGTGCAGGTTAGCGATTAAATGGAGTTTTAATTACACAGCACAGCTTAACAATACAGTTGCTTCCATTTAGCATAATGCCAGCCTCAAATCTAGCAGTATTTTTTTTAAATCAGTGTATGTGGCCATTTATTTGTCCTGTGAACTCAGTCTTCTACAGACATATTAATGTTTGTGTTCTATACAGAACCAGACAGTTACTCAAAACAGGGAAGGGAGAAGAAATATTTTTTCTGAGGCAATGCAAAGCTGCATTTGAAAGCAAGCTGTCAAATATGTTATTAGCATAGCAATAAAATATTACTTTACAATAAGTGAAGCTTTTCCATCTTGTGTATTCCTACAGCACAAAACCACCTGAAAGGACTACTGAACTTGGAGTAGCAGATGTGAACAAAGTGTATGGTCCACGTATGCCTAGAAGTAAGGGAGAGATAAAAAGTCAGAACTGAGATGGAAAAACCAAGTTAAATATCGTCAAAAATGTCCTCTAACAATGGGGACCTGCCAAGTGTCTTGACCTCCCCTGCATACCTGCTATTAAAAGCAATTCTGTAGCATATGCAAATGTAGAAAAGAAGTGCTAAGAATATATTATCTCATGGTATTAATGATACTTGTGTACTATTAATTGTGGTGACTATGCTGTCATGTGGCTGGGTAATGAAATAAAGAGCTATAGAAGCAAGGCTGTCTGATTTCATACCATCACCAGGAATTAATTGTTGAGAGCATTGTTTGTGGATGGTTGCAGTAGAAAGCTGTTCAGGACCATGCCACAGATTTGGATTATCGCATTTAACACAAGTGATCTTTGTAGCAAAGAATTAATTATCTTTGTGTGAAACCAGCTTAGTCAGCCTCTAAACCACATTTCAACACTTCTACAGAGTGCTCGAAGAGCCATGCAAAATACCAGGGTCAGCAGTGTGCGAAGATGCTTTACTGGCCACATCTCCATGTGTACAGATGTTCTTTCTGATCTAGCACATGCTGTGCTCCCCAGATGTAGCTGTTGTTGCACGTCAGCTCCACACAGGGATTCCATGGACACTGCCAGGCAGATAGGCTCACTACTGGTTGCTGCAGGCTGCTCTGTGCCTAGCTGTGGTTCAGATCCGACACGTAGGTTCACAACCTGGGTGTTTCTTCTCCAAATGATAAAAATATTCTACTGCAAACCAAGGTTGCCATCATAAACATTTTTAAGAAATAAAGGCTGAAGGTCTGGGTGCTTCTATATAAATTAGGATTCATGGCTACAACTCTATTCTGTCACTTGCGATAATCAACATATACCAAATTGCAGGGATTAAAAACAATAAACTCAGCAAAATCCATCTCAGATTTAGAGTACCATCTCCCTTCATGGTTTAAATGGACTCGCCAAGCTGTAATGGATCCGCAGCCCTTGTTCTGCCGCACACATCAATTGTCAGCATAACAGAAAGCACGTGGCCAAATTTTGGGAGCTCAGCAGTAGCTCAAGGTGACTTTGCAAATATTCCTTACTGCTCGAAGCCAGTGAGACACGAAGGACAGCTGCTCTCAACCACTCGAGTGAGGCAAAAGAAATGAGCCTGTCCTTTGGCACGTTTATTGCCTGGGCTTCTCTTTGGCTGCCAGGTAGTTATTGCTTTCACCCCAGGAGAAGGAGCCACGACCAGCTAGTGCAGTTCACTGCTGTTGCAGACAGTAAGTTACTGCACTGCTGCAAATCACTACAGAGAGCGAGAGATGTACTCAAGCACGGTATTTTAAGTAACTCCCTCCCCCCCCCATCTCACGGCATGTCCTATGTTGGCTATGCTTAGGAAACGCTAGCACCTCTGTAGCACCTTCCAAAATACCATCTCCTCAGCGAAACCTGTGTTACAAACTTACTTCTGTGCTTCCAGCCACAGGCTGCCATGGGAGGACCAGAGCACCGCTCTCTCCCTTGCCAGCTGGGGGAAAGGGCAACTGGCAGCAGGGTGCTGAGCAATTCCTGCACTCCCAGGCAGTTGCCCTCACCAGCATGTTTCTGGACATAAGGCTACCCCCTTGCCTGCAAGCAATTCCCATTTTTTTAACACAATTTCTGACAGTCTTGGAGAAGCCATGATGTTATTTTCCTTCCCCAGGGAGGATGAGGTACTGACTTCACCTTTCCTCCAATGCCAGCCATCAGCTTGCTGAACCTCTGAGCCCCGGGGCAGAATTGTCTGTGAGCCGGTTAGAGAAGGGTCCTCCTAGAAGCCTTCACCGCAGATGACCATCCAGTTCTCACGAATAGAGTCACATTCACAGGAGGCTTTCAGAAGGGCTGGGAGCAGCCAAGAAGTGAGTACGTCTGCAGCAGCATGGGTAAAGGCCGCGGGTGCTTTAAGGAAGAGCTCTGCAGCCCTCACTGGACAGTTGTAACACTGCCTTTGAAGCATTGATCACAGATAATACAGTATTGCACGAAGCTTAAGGTACCTAGCGTAACTAAGACCCAGGACCAATGGGACTTACTGACCAAAAGGAAGACAATAATTGTCTGGATGGAACTTGCCTAGCATCTAATTTGGAGGGAAAAGTGCATGTAGCTCTTCACTGCTAGGCTTATCAGGCTTGAATTTGTGGCTGATGTAAACACTTGCCAAAATGGAGCAGAAGGTGACTCTATTGTAAGCAAAATTAATGTGATTCAGGAGATAAGGACTCTATAATTGATGCTATATGGCAAAAGCAAAGGATTTCATTTCAAGTAGATTGTGAAAAGTACATTTTTTTAACACTGCTGCAGGCTCACAAAGCTTTTGGGTGAAAATTAATATCTAGGAAGGTAGATTTTCTGAGTTAGATACTAAGCTGACGGTGCAGTCTATTTCCCCCATACATTTGCCTGGTATAGTATTAGCAAAGATAGACTCTGAATTTGAGACTTGTGTTTTTAATATTCCATGCATTAGCCTTGAGGAAGCATAGAGAGGTGAAAGACTAGACGAAAGCAATTTAAGAAAATACACCGGAGTCCAGCAATTATTTAACTAAGCCTTCTAATCCACAACAACACTCTGAAAATATTAACACATAATTAGTTTTTGACTCTAGGAGACAATATTGGACTATGGCATACACTGAGAGTGTAGCAATTCTGCAGAGATATTTGTGCAGAACGCTCTTTCTTGATAGCAGTATAATTGTGAGATACATAGTCCTGAGATATGGACAGACCTTATTTCTTTTTGATATCTTTATGGCTTAAGTATTTTGATTACCTAAGGACTCTGATTCATTGCATCTTTCATTATTTGTTATGCTCTTTTCCCTCCCTTCCCACTTCATTTTTACCTGGCATTTTTCTCATCCTTGATGGAAACCTTTAGAGCGGAGGAGAGTGAAGTATTTATAGCTCTTTTTTTGCTTTTGCCAAGCATTGCATGATGTGGTTGAATTTATAATCAAATGCATAAATAAAATGCATTTCAAAAGCTAGGACAGGCCTCTTTCTGTTAGTTAGTCTGATGGACTTTCTAAGTAAGTCAGGCATGCCACATCTGGACCTTTATGTGTTTGGCACTAGGACCTTCTAGGACCGGCAGGTTGGACACCAAACCCCAGGGGTACCACTTTGATTTTGCACACAGGAAACCGCAGGAGGTCTTGGGGAAGGTTGTTCTAAGGCCCCTGATTACTCCCCCCAAAGGCTCAAGTTCAAGAATCTCAGGGTAGCTGAACGTTACTTCTGTTTTGTCCCTATTTTCCTTTACACTATTAATGTTTGTCTAGGTGGACAGACAAGCTGCCCGCATAGGGAGGCAGTTTTGTACGAGCTCTGATACGCAGACATATCTCACTCTCTGGGCAGCAAGCTAGGCAGTTCCCACCTTCTCGACCTCCAAAGTTCATGCAACATTTTGCAAATGCAGGCCCAAATCTCAGTGGATGGCAAGTTGTACAGGGAAGGAAGGACAAGGAGAGAAAATACCACAAGTTTTTAGCTGCTTTCACCCATCCTGCCATGGAGCCGTACAGCTGGGTGGTCCGAGGCAGCGGGCAGGGAGGTAGCAGGAGGACACAACTGAAAGCAGGAAGCTCCTTATACAAGGCTGGTAGCCAGATGGCACAAACCAGCCGAGAACTGGGGGAGATCGGAGGGTGCCTTTATCTGCTGAGTGATAAAGCAGAGCTGGAAGCCTGGAAAGGACTGAGAAGAACCAGGGAGAGCCACTGCACTGGGGTTTTATTGATGGAGCAGAGAGGGACAACAACACCATCCCGTGCAGCCCTCTTTGCCAAGAGGACCAGGGCGCAGCGGCACTGTATGACAGCTTCTGGGCAAGAGGCAAGGTGGGATGGCTTCCCTGGCTGTGGTGTGCAGGGCTGCCCAGGAGTATGTGCCCTGGGCACATACAAACAAAATGGAGCATTTTTCAAGATGATTATTTTGTAGTCTGAGGAACTGGTCTCTGGAGATTTGATATCATAAAGATGATGGGCCAATCTGGAGAACCGGAGGCAGCAGGTTTGACAAGCAGGCTGCGTGGGATGGGCAGATGGCATGCACTAGCGTTTGTGTGTCCGCAAGCCTAAGCTCACCATTCCTTGCCAGGAGATTCTGGAGGGTGAGGAGCCCAGAGGCACACTTCTCCAAGGCCAAAGGTGATAAGAGGAAAGCAGTTGAAAGTTAAATGATTTACTTATCTTAAATATGTACAGTATCAGTGTACTCAGTGTACAGTAAAAAGAAAAAAACCCTTAATAATAGCAGTTATTAAGAAAAAAAATGAATGCTTGGGAATTTTTTTAACATCATGTTCTTTATTTGTGCTCCAAGAAGTTTTATTTCCCTGTTTCTTCCACGAAGACGATGTATTTGGTGATCCAAGTTGTTCTACCGCCAATGCCTCTAGACCGACAATGAAAATGCTATAATGCCTGTTGCTTGGTTTTGTGGTTTCTTATTAGGTTTCTGCAGAGTCCCTACACAAAAGGCTCCTCTTAATGCTGTTGTCATAGATGTCACTACTCACAAGGATTTGCTCTGGTAGTCTTGGAGTCACCATATACTTCAAACTCAATTAAAACTCCTGTGGAAGTCCTGAAGAGGATTGGGAAGTCAGAGCCACTGATGCTGTTGACAGCGGGTAGCCAGGGGAGAGGGAGGGAGCTGTTTTGTTTCCTTTGCAACTTGTGTGTTCTAGTTACCATCACATCCAGTTAAACCCTTGTGGAGAGGGTAAATGTTTACTGTTGGGAATATTCTGTATTTTCACAGCAAGATTTATAGCATCTGCCTAACACCAGTAGACATGAGCATGGATTCTGCAGGCTTGGAAGTTGGTCTTGCTTTCTCTGCCCCTGTACTGATGGACTTTTTGGCAGCTGGAGGTTCCACCTGAAATGCAAATATTAGGCATTTCAGGGAATGTCTGCTTTTCTGTGCAAACAGGGAAGGTAAGGCTTGACAGGGTACAGCCCCTCCGACCTTGAACCTCCAGTCCAGAGATAAAGCGTACTGAACAGAAAAATGGTATTTTTCAATACCGACATTGTCAAAGATCCCCCATCCTTCCCAGCTGGAAGTACCTCCCAGACAGATCTGGACACCAGAGCAAACATCAGTGAGGGATTTTAAAGGGCTACTTTTTTTTATGAATACTAGTGGTACTGCCAAGCAAAATGAAGCCATTTTCCCTGTCAGAAATTGTTCAGGTATCCCCATTTATGACAGCCATGGAAAGTTTAAGGTCACTTTACCTCAAGCTACCAGCACAGATTATAATCTTTCAATTTAAAAGTGTTGAGTACAACTTAATTAACTGAAAAACAGCTTCTTCACTAGAGATCCTGAGGTTAATTTTTCGTTTCAGGGTGGTTGTTTTCCTGGGTTAAGGAGCAAGACAAGTGAGTCACTCTCCGCACCAGGCTCTTCAGGCCTCTCTCATTCAGAACAGACTTGGAATTAATTAGAAAGTAAAAACCGAAGCGTTTGGGTGGGTGTTGGTGTGGGCGGCCCAGCAGGGAAGGACAGGCCCAGCGTGGCGGGCCCGACCGCTCCAGGGGGCCCGGCGGGCCCCCGCTCCGGCCCGGCCCGGCCCGGCCCTCTCCACCCCTCCCCTCCCCTCCCGGGGCGGCGATGGGCGGGCTTGGCTCGGCTTTCACCTCCGCTTGAGCCGCCGGGAGCCACGGAGGGCGGACGGTCGATCGATCGATCGGTCGGTCCGTCCGTCCGTCCCAGCCGGCCGAGGTCTGCCCGGAGCGGCCCTGCGGTGAGTGGGCGCCTGAGGGGCGGCGGGGCGGGCAGGGCAGGGCGCCCCGGGCTCCGGCCCTGGGCCCGCCCCGGCGCTCCGAGGCGGCCGCTGCTGGCAGCCCCGCTCGGTGGGGCGGCTCGCGGGTCGGCGCCTCGGAATGATACGAGGAAAACAGAAAATGAAAGCCGGGGGCCGGGAGAGAGCGCTGGGTGCGGAGGTGGGGTGCTGCCCACCGCGGGGGCTGCGTGCCGAGGCGGTGCTGTTGGGGTCGAGAGGATGAAACCGAATGTTGTACTAACAACGTTATAACTTTCCTTTCACTGCCTTGGAAACTTAAATGTTGGTTGGCTTCCGAAGTGATATACAGGCTCTCAGGAAAATTCCACAATTTCAGGAGTATAAAAAGTGCGAGAGTTTCTTTTTGCTGAACATTGGTCTTGCAGACTTTAGTTTTTTTTAAAAAAAAAACTCACAATTTTTTAAGCGCTCCCTTATCCAGTGCACACGCTGCATGTGGCTTTCTGTTCAGAGCCGGACGGGCCTCTTGCACAGCCCTTGCTGTGCCCAGGCAGCCTGCTGCCACAGCTGCTGCCCAAGGAAAGGCCTCTGGGGCAGTGTGTCCTCCGCCCGTCCTCACTGGCCGAGCACGGCTCTTCAGTGTTCTACCTTCCCTAGCTAACAGTAAGGGCCGCAGGAGGGTCCTACGTAGAAGTGACTTGCTCAAAATACAACTTCGCAAACTCTCCATAACTAATCCAGTTCAGATTGACTCTCCTGGATCACTGTGCAAGGCTACAGCCGGCTATCTTCAAGGGGGATCCGCTTCAGACAGGGCAGAGCGATGTGTCTGTCATGCTCAACGTACCGCTGCGTTCTCAGAGGTGAGCCAGCTTGCCTAGAAGGGCTGGCCGTGAGCGGGGCCTCCGGCTTCTGCGGGACCTTCCCCAAAAAGGCTGGGGGCCATGTGAGCCGGTAGGCAGCTTTGCTCCTGCCGCTCAGGAGGACTAACTTTTGAAGGAGGAGGAGATCAAATATTTCACGCAAGCAAGGTTTTGTTCAGGTTTGCAGGTTTTCCTGCTTGAGTTAATGGCTGGTGATTATCATGCTGACAGGAAGGTAGCTCTGTTCCCAGATGTGTTGCTTAGACATTGTAAATGTGGTATGTTGTTTTATGGGTCTTAGTAAGGTTTCAGCATTCGTGCAATTTTTAAGTCTCTCGTTGAAATAAATGTAGCTTGAATGTTTTGTTGGGAGGATGTTAAGGGTTTTGTCAAAAATCCAAATTTTCTTCCAAGGTACGTGCAATGTGATTCCAGTGCCTATCTCGGTGTTATCATGGCAATATTGAATTTCCTTGTTACTCCACAAGTTAAGAGATTACTTGGAAAAGGCTGTTGTCTGACAAGAGTGAGGGCAAAGATTTAGTTATCAAAATGTTGTGATATGCTTTCATTTTACACTCTTAGGGTGTGAGTTTCCAAGGACCCAGAGGTAGAAGCCTACTTCTAGTTCAGTTCACATGGAACTTGGATTTCAAATTCACCTGCTTCTCCTTTACATCTCTTCAAAAATTGTTCATGTCTCTTTGGATTATGTGTTTTTGCATTAGTTTGCAAGTGTGTGCATTTAAGTGCATGCAACTTCTGATGTCTGGTAAGTGGGTACATGAGGGTGGGTAGTGGTTGCGTACAGTGATGACTCATGCACATGAAATCTAGAAAATAATATGGAAAACTGAGATCATTGCTATAGAAAGAACACTTTCAATGTAGTTTCTACTCTTAAATGCTCACATCTGAAGTTTAAGCTTGTAATACATTCTTTCAGCAGGTGAGTGAGCTTCACAATCCCTTATTCTCTTACTGTCAGGGTGACTGTGATCTGCAACAGAGAAATGAAGTCCAAGCCAGCAAGGCCCTGTGCTGCAGGTAGTATTTCCCCAAAGAGAGATGCTAGGCAGATGTGAGCTCACCTCTGCTGTGTCATAGGCTTAGTAAGAAAGGCCCAGATGGGATCCGGAAACAGTCTGTAAAAGTCATCAGATCTCAAGAATGCAGTACCTCCCCATATCTTTATTTTATAGCAGTCACTTACTAACAGAGAGATACTGGAAATGTCCTCAGTTCTGTGTTGCAGTCTTTTTCTTTGCATCTTAAGTAGAGCTTTGTGGCAGTCAGACACCCCCTGAAGATCTTATTCAGGCTCAACGGAGCTGATAAAAGTGAATTCGAGACATACAAATTAGTTGTATGTAAATAGCAGCTTTCAAAACAAAAAGCACAGTAGCTCCCTTTCCAAGTTAAATATACGGACTATCTTTCAGTATACTGAACCAAAGGGTGGGTTTGTCTTTGGTTTTGTATTTTTTTTTTCTTAGGAACAAAATCCAGTTTTACTAGGCAAGCTTGGGCTGAATGGTTACAAAAATAATACAGAGCAACTCTTTCAGGCAGAAAAGGGTGAAATGGGTGTTGGAAATGGTGTAATTTCCTAGTGTCCTGACATCATGAGAGGCAGTGACTGTGTGATGAAAGGCCCTTTTCATGCCGTGTAGAGAAAGCTGTCATGCAGGTCAACACAAAGATCCAGTATATGCCCAGAGTTTAGTAGCCAAAAAGATTTTTACTTGGAAGGTTACTGTCTAGACACGACCAAAAAACCTGAGTATCACCTACATTACAGATGTTTTATGGCACTGTGCAGAACTAACCTGAAAAGTCTGGGTTTCATGTTGGAGTGCCCTGGCTCATGAAGAAAAACTCCCAGGTCTGAGTGAGCTGTCTGCAAGTCCTGGATGAGGGACAGGGTAATCAGAAGGATTTTCATTACTAAAATCTTTAGTAAAACCTCAGAAAACAAACTCATTCAAGTAATTTGCTACACATAAAAAGTAGTTTGGGGGTGAGTTTTTCCCTCAGCTTTATACAGTATTGATTTGCTGAACTTCAGGTGAAAAGCTTTTCATTTTGCAACTCTGTGTTTGTGAAATGAATAAAACTGCTTAAGCAAATACAGCTATATAATGTGCTTATGCAGAGTACTGCAGACACATGCTTCTGTACGCTATATTCACTTCACTTTCTCTGTGTAGTGTCTGCTTTTTTTGTAAGTACTATAAATAATCCCTGAGTGGACTTCGCAGTACTGTATGGGTGGGTGAGATTAGATACCTGGAAGGCAGGGATGGGTTATCTTTCAAGCGTGATCACTATGTGATCTTAAGTAAGTTACTTCTTGCAGTGCATGTTTCCTCATTGTGAAGATCCTAATTCTTCATACAGCGCTTCTGAGTTACAACTCAAGAAGGCAGATAGGCAAAACTGAAGCTTTCTTCTCTTTCCTTCCAGTGTACTAAGTGATTGACTTGTATAACAAGAGCAAATACGGAGACAAATATATTTGAAAATATAAGAATAGATAGGCATTAAAGTTCTGGGTGTACTAATCTTTGGATCCAGAGATCCAATTCTTAGATCTCGGTTCTCCAGTTATAAGGATCAGGACCAAAAGAAGGTCATAGACACCAGAAATAGGACTTGAGTTCAAACTATGGAATTTTCCACTTAGGTCTTGCTAATCCAGCAGCACAGTAAAGCATTTTTCATTTTTTTTTGAGTGTGACTTTCCCTAAGCAGCTCCTCTGCCTGTGCTCGGAGCACCAGCCACAGAAGCATGTTCTTCCTAGTTTTGCTTAGAGCTATTTTCATCTTTCTGGTTTGCAGACCCCGTGCACGGTTCGGATGAGTTAGGCATCGAGTTAGAAGTATGGGAGTATGAAACAGGGCAGGAGCTGGAGAAAAGCATTTATGCCTTGCTAGAAATACCTGGTAGGTGTGGAGAACAAAAGGTCTTAATAAAGTATCTCACACAGAGCATGAGACCTGGCAGTGCACTTCAGTCTCAGCATCTAACAGAGCATGAGTTGTACAGGTCATGATAACAGGAAGACGTACATCCCCTGTCTTATGCAGAAAGCCCGTTGCTGCTGATGCAATCGTGCTATTCAGAGTTTTGGAGCCAGGGAGGTCCCTGTTCGAAACACGACTCCCTTTCAGTAGCAGTCCAGAGGCAGGCTGGCAAAGAGCGAGCTGTGTTCGGTTATTTGAAAGGATGCAGGAGCTTACCCACCAGAGAGGTGCTCACTGTTCTGGGTCTGTAGTGAATGAAAACACCTTTTGGGAGGCCTGGCATAGAGCAGAAGATAAAATGTGAACTCCTGCCTCCGGTATTTTCTGTTGGCTATCTATCAGCATCTGTCCTGAGTGTTGGCCCCTGCATGCTGATAGCCCCCTGCACGCTGTAGCCTGGTAGCTCTAGGGAGTACACTACGGTGTAAGGTGGAAGAGTTGGGTTACTTGGGTCAAATTGCTTTCTAATTGGAAAGCTCTTCTAGAAATCTGAATATTTTTATCTGGAAAGAAGCCAGTCTAAACATTAAGTATTGTAGCTGCCTCTACTCTCGCATGGGTTCCTCTGATATGGTTAGGATCATTTGCTTATGCTGTTTTAAGACAGTAGGTGCTTGGGTTGGTATTGTCTTTCTAGCTAGAAGAACTGAAGGCAGTTCATCTGTTTGAGCTAGCAGGCTGCTGGAGGCATGGCTGTGTGTAAACAGGTATATAGTGCTGATGCACGGCACTCTGGGTACCTCCATATGACAGTGTCAAACCTGGAATGGAAGAATGGCAACCATATGCTCCAGCCAGCTAGACCGAGGTTTAAAAGAAGGCATTTCCCCTCTGCATAGCTGTGGGATCAGTGCCTTGTAATGGGCTGACTGCAGGGGAAACAGGTAGTTTAAGCACCACACTTGGAACTCTCTTCTCTCACTTCTCCCCTCACATGTTTTTGAGAGACTCACACTGCAGTGATAGTAGCAGTGAACGTTTTGTAGTTACTTGTGAAATGTTGATTAAGTGAAAAAATTTTGAGAGGGACTCTTCAGTGGCATCCTCAGCACGGCTAGCTCCAGTACTGATTTGTAATTAATTACGTTGTAAACATTGCATAGAACATTAGTTTGGTTGATGTTTGCACTGCACAGAGAAGATGTAATTAGAACATAAGCAAATAATGGTTCTTATTAGCACACCGGGATTTCAAGGTTTGAAAGGGAAGCCTAGGAGTTAGATTTTTCAGGGTTCTGCTGCTGTCTCTGGCCTTGACTCAACTGTAGCACCAGGCGAATGGGCTTCTGGCTAAAGTTTAACAACTTCAACGTACTACTAGTAGCAGGTATCGTGGCTAAAAGAGAGTTTTCTGGAGGATTCTGGATGTTTTCTGGAAACCAGGAGTGCTGTATGAATGCCGGCAATCACTGTCATTAGGGCTTGTCTTGGCAAGATTTTGCTCTTCCACATTCAGGCAATAGGTTGCCAGTATTAAATGTGCTTTGATATAATCACCTTGTTTTACTGTTTGTAGGCAGCCTGGACTAGTTCAAGTGTTCTGGCAGAAGTGTTCTGTCTCCCTTACATTGTGCCCATTGTGTTTTCCACTTGTGTGTATTGTTTTGGTCAGATGTAATTTACTTGAAAAACAGCTTTTAAAAAGTGTGAAGAGTGTTCCTTGCAACGTGTCATCGGCTGAAATAAAGCCACTGTGTAAAGATTGCATCTTCTTAGGTAAAAAATCTTTACAGTATTTGGCAGGTATAATCACTGCATTAAAAACAAACAAAAAAAGAGATTTAGACCAAGCTGTGCAATGTTAGAGGTGTACTAATTGTAGTTAATTCTCAGCAACTGAACTGAAGTGACTGTTGAACTACAGTAACCCTGTGTCTGTCTTCGCATGGTGGAACAGGCTGCAGATAGTGATTTTTATCAGGGAAGCCTCCCAGAGAGACAGTGCTGCTGCGTTCTTCTCTATTTCACAACATTGCCATAAGCAGGTTTATTCTATGGGATATCAGCTTCCCTCCTAGGGAAGGTGATATCTTGCTTAACAGGGATATAATGGGGAGGCTCTTTCCAAGTTTGCTTGGAAATTGTTTTCTCTGTGCTTAGTTAAGACTTCTAGCCCTTGCTTTTCATAAATACTGTATTCACTCCATTAAAAAGTCTCATGTAGCACATTCATTTATGTTTTAATGAAGATGGTCCTTCTTTGTGTTTTTAGGGAGTCGTCGAGATGGCAGCAACAGCAGAACTCAACAATGTCCATTCAGTGACTGAAGTGCCAGAAGGGGATGATGCTAAACGCAGTTTCCATCACAGAATGTTCTTGGAACCTCAAGAGAAGAAGAGGAGCATGAAGGCTCTGGTGGTTAAGCAAGCAAAGAAAACTTGCAGCTGCACTCCAGCCAAAGTTAAAGACTATGTTTTCAGTTTCTTTCCTGTATTGCAGTGGCTTCCTAAATACAAACTGAGAGAGTACCTGCTGGGAGACGTAATGTCTGGTGTGATTGTGGGGGTCTTATTAGTCCCGCAATCAATTGCCTATTCTCTCTTGGCTGGGCAGGAGCCTATTTATGGCCTTTATACATCCTTTTTTGCTGGCATTATTTATTTCATATTTGGAACTTCCCGCCACATCTCAGTTGGCATCTTCGGTGTGATTTGCCTGATGGTGGGACAAGTGGTGGACCGTGAAATGCAGAGAGCTGGCTATGACTTAGAGCCAGCTGCGCTCAGTGTCCTCACAGATACAGCAGTGCATGTGAACACCACCCTTTCACCTGTGAATCAGACATCACAGAAGCTGCTCTGTGATAAAAGCTGTTATGCAATTACAGTGGGAGCCACTATGACCTTCATAGCTGGAGTTTATCAGGTAAGAGGAGGTGGACAAACAGGTATTCTGTGGAAATAGTTTTAATCTTCTTTAGGTGATTGTCCATGTCCTCAGTCCCCATCCCCGGGGGACTGGACACAGGGAGGGCTGGAGGTCTCCAGTTACTGTGGTGCAAGAAACTCTGCTGTGTCCTCTCCTTTTTTTTTTTTAAATAGCATTTTGTGCATACATTGCTACTGTGTTGGGGACTGTATGGACCTGCACATAACCACTTACTGCTCTCACACAATCTGCTCACCACCTTCCTCGCTGTGGCCTGAAGCTATTTTTTTTTTCTTCTTTGCTGGCTTCTAGCTTAGGCGTCAATTTAATTGGGCCAAAATATGGTATGGCAGCTTTTAATTCCAGACTTCAGTCATTAGTCTTTTATCAAGAAATAATCTGGACAGTAAAAGTATCTCCATTTCCTTTTCATTTGTCACTGTGCTTGTAAAACTCTTCTGTTTGCCCATTCAAAGCCAAAACAATTACATTGTATGAAAAGGATGCCTCTGAGATGATAAAATATATTTGAAGTAAAACTTATTACCATATTAAAATATATTACTTTAAAATATTTTACCACTCCTTCTCTACTTACTTCCTAGAATTCACTGCTTGCTGAAATTAAAGCAGATATCTTTGGGTTTAGTGTTGTGCATTAACCAGAATGGATTTTTAGTTTTAACGGTACTGCAGAACTGTGGTATTTCAGTTTGTGACTTCCATTCGTTAGTTCCTACAGTGACCTCCAGGGTGATAGCTAATCAAACTGTAGAGAAGCGGAAAAGGAAACATACTCGTGATACTCTAAAACACTGGTTTTAGACACAACCTGGGATGACTTCTTGTACTGCAAGTTAGTGTTGAGTAATTCCAGAAATATTCTGGGACTCCTGAGGTACACTGGATTTTGTGTTTCATCACTGTAGGATGGATGCAGTTTTGGAGTTGTGAATTGTGCTTAATATTAGTTGCAAGTACAATTAAGTTTCTTTACATGAAGAAGTCGTATTACTTTATCTTAAGTCCCTCTTAAGCTAGGCATGTTCTACTTGCTGTCTCTCTGCCTGCTAACCAATAGGTCTTCACACCCTCAAATGTTGTTTTGTTTTGTTTGGGGTTTTTTTTGTTTGTTTTTGTTTTTGTTTTTTTTATTTTTTATTGGAAGCTCCAACCAAAATAACATACTCTTTGCATCAGAAACTTTACAATCAAATCACAAAAAGCAAGCCTGCTCACACAAGTTGCCTACAGCATAACTAGGTAGGACAATTACTGCTAATGTTTCACAGCTAGAAAAACCTTGAATTTTCTTGATTACTGGGGTTGTGAGGGAGCCTTTTTTAGAGCTTGGCTCTGAGCCAATGTCCAGTCAGTCCGGGTCCCAAACTTGCCTTCTCTTCAGTAATGCTTTGCAGTTCTTATGAATTTTTCAGCCGTGATCCTAGCCTTCTTTACTTTGCCTTATCTACCTAATAGGATATATCAAATTGACACTACTTAAACACCAGTAAGTTCTGGCCTTCGGATAGGAGTGTAGACAGCCCTGTTGTCTAGCTCAGGGAGTTAAAAGGTTTCTAGCAAACTGCTGTGAGAAGGTCCATGCTCCATTTGGCATGAAGGTTGATGTGGATAAAGGGACATTTACCAGGTGCGAAGATGCATGTGTAGGGTACGTATCCATAAAACCAGTCATTCCCATGAGAGAGCACCAAGGATTTGTCCATTCAACTGGCATTAATAAAAATTAATGACAAGGTGCTTTAAAAATGTATCTCTAGCTATATAATCTGCATCACAAGTTTGCAGCTCATATACTTTCTGAATCAGATGCACCAAACTTTATGCAGTGCAAAGGACAGCTGTTATGCCATAAGCTGCATTTTTATTGCAGGTTGTGAGCTCAAGAGTAGGATAGGCAAAGACAACCAAAAACGTTTTGGATCCCTGCAAGGTTCACAGAGATTGTAAGAACTTGAGAGAGAAATCACAGAATCACAAAACGGTGGGGGTTGGAAGGGACCTTAAGAGATCCCCTCATCCAACCCCCCTGCGTGAACAGGCACACCTAGAGCAGGGTGCACAGGACTGCGCCCAGGCAGGTTTTGAATGGCAAAAGTATTTCAAATGCTTTTTTCCTTAGGTTTCTTTGTCCGCTAGGGCAACTGGGAGTTACAGCTGAACCCATGAGCAAACAACAAACGTAGGTTCAGAGTACAAAGAGCCCAAAAAAAGCCTGTTCTGTGTTAGAAATGCATTTCATTTAAGTGCGGTGTACCAGGAGCAGCTGAATGCTGGAGACTTTTCCTCATGCTCAGACCGTGCATGCAGGGCCATGTTGTTTTTTTTTTTTTTAATCCCACTTCCCTCCAGAGTCCCACAGTGATGACACCTGCAAGATTTGCATCCTAATCTGTTCTGTGTGGTTGATTCCTTCCAGGTGGCCATGGGTTTCTTTCAAGTGGGCTTCGTCTCAGTGTACCTGTCTGATTCATTGCTGAGTGGATTTGTCACAGGTGCCTCCTTTACCATCCTAACCTCACAAGCCAAGTATCTCCTGGGCCTAGACATTCCACGGAGCAGTGGCATCGGCTCCCTTGTAGCCACGTGGATAAACATCTTCAGAAACATACACAAGACCAACATCTGTGATCTCATCACCAGCTTCTTGTGCTTTCTTGTACTTATCCCAACCAAAGAGCTTAATGAACATTTTAAATCCAGGCTCAAGGCTCCAATACCAGTTGAACTAGTCGTAATTGTGGCAGCTACTCTGGCATCTCACTTTGGGAAGCTGAGAGAGACTTACGGCTCAAGTGTTGCTGGACACATCCCAACTGGGTTTCTGCCACCCTGCCCTCCGGACTGGAACCTGATTCCTAATGTGGCTTTGGACGCTATCCCCATGGCTATTATTGGCTTTGCCATCACTGTCTCCCTCTCAGAGATGTTTGCCAAAAAGCACGGTTACTCTGTGAAGGCCAACCAGGAAATGTATGCCATTGGCTTCTGCAACATCATTCCCTCTTTCTTCCATTGCTTCACAACGAGTGCAGCTCTTGCCAAGACTCTTGTCAAAGAGTCCACAGGCTGTAGGACACAAATGTCTAGCATGGTGACTAGTTTGGTAATCCTATTAGTCCTCCTCGTGATTGCACCTTTATTTTATTCCCTTCAGAAATGTGTCCTCGCTGTCATAACCATTGTAAACCTCAGAGGAGCCCTGTGGAAGTTCAGGGACCTGCCAAAAATGTGGTATTTGAGCAGAGTGGACACAGTGATCTGGCTAGTTACTATGGCAGCCTCAGCACTTGTGAGTACCGAGATTGGTCTTTTGGTTGGTGTTTGCTTCTCTATGCTTTGTGTCATTTTCCGAACTCAGAGACCAGAGGCACCACTGCTTGGCTGGGTGGCAGAGTCTGAAACGTATGAATCCCTGTCTGCTTACAAGAACTTGGAAACCAAGCCAGGAATCATGGTGTTCCGTTTCGAAGCACCCCTCTACTACATCAACAAAGAGTGCTTTAAATCCACCCTGTACAAGCAAACTGGGGTCAACCCAGTCTGGGTGAAGGCAGCAAAGAAAAAGGCAGCCAAAAGAATGCTTAGAGAAAAAGAGGTGGATTCTGGTGGCAACGAGACCAGCACCTCCATGGATTTTGTCTCTGAACCTATGGGGTTTCACACAATAGTGATTGACTGTTGTGCAGTACAGTTTCTGGACACGGCAGGAATACGCACGCTCAAAGAGGTCTGCAAGGACTACAAGGAGATAGATGTTCACGTGCTGCTGGCCCAGTGCAACCCTTCAGTGAGAAGTTCCCTCATCCGAGGAGAATTCTTTAAAGAGGGGGAGGACCACCTTCTCTTCCACAGTGTGCACCAGGCTGTGGACTTCGCGTTGGGCCCACAGGGGCACAGTAGGACCAGTGCTTCTAAGAACTAGTTGTGGAAAGGGAGCAAGCTGGAACAAAGCCTGGGGAAAAAAGTGGCTGTGGGTCTGTATGTCTATGCAATATATATGGACTCAGGTAAAAAGGGGTAGAGTTGGTTTTAACACACTGGTTACTATGCAGCCTGTTTTGATGCTTTAAATTTGTTTGCTGGGTATAGTGATTTAGTAGGTGGTACTGAATGAAGGCAGTTCTTAACTTGATTATGGCCAATCTGTGAATCTAAGAGTTTTCATATGGTTGTTCATCTCATTTCTCTTCTCTTTTGGACTTTCCATGTCTCAGTTCCCCTCTAAGTTTTGATCATCAGCATTGAAGTCTGTATTGCAACCCTGTCTTTATGGATGGGATGGGATTTTGAAGTAGTCCTGACTGGCTGAATAATGTGAGGCAACTCATTTCTTGTCCCTTGTTCTGGCACTGCTTTTCTTAATCATCATACCCTTTTATCTTCGAAGGAATGACTGACTGGGACTGTTTGCTCTGGTCTTTACTGCGGGTGATTTTGTAACCTCCCTGAATTTGAGACAGATAGATAAATAAAATCTAAACATGCATGAAAAGGTCTTAATGAATAGCTTCTAGACACCTGTCACCTCCAGAGGCTTTGTCATTGTCTCCCAAGAGCCTAATGTAGCCAGGCAATGGGGGTATGCTTACCTCATTTCTGCGTGGGCCTTTATGTTGCCTCTAGCTTAAATATTTTTTATTAATTATTTGTATTCAGAGGTGACTATTTAGAAGTCTGATTCATGCTTATGGTCAGTTGTTTGTTTTCCTAATATTTAGGAGCTCTTTTAGGTATAGAAAATCTCCAATTCTTGGGTTTCAACAGAAAACAGTCCCTTATAGCCAGTTTTATATGCCAGGCAGATAGAATCACAGGCACCAACATGAAAAGAGCCAAACAGGTTATCCAACATCTGTTCAGATTTGTCTATGTTACACAGACTTCATGTGTGAATGCAGGTTTTATTGACCACGGACCCTTTATGCATGCTCTGTCATGGACTTTATGTAATGCGGATGGACAGGCCAAGAAATACAGCCATTAGAAAATGAGCCAGAGAAATTCTCTGCTGAACGTTATTTCACCATGTTAGTGTAAATAAAGCTTTCTACTTTGATTTTTAAGTTATGCAGAACAGTGGAGAGTGCCCATTCTTAGTACTAAAATACAAGCACTGGGTAGGAAGAAGTTCGCTTTTCTTACACCAGTGGAATACAATTATGAAGGCAGAATTGGGAGAGGAACAGATTTTACTGAGTACCAGCTATACATAGCATGCAGTACATCCTTAGAAGATGGTGGTTTCTCCCAGAGGAGTTTAAGTCTGAATTGCAGGTTCTTCACAGCTTTTAAAAGGGAAAAGGTGTTGTATACAGGCAATATTTTCATCCTTAATCATTCAAATATAATTAGTCGGGAGTCAAAAAAGCAATAAAATGCAATATCGTGAAACATTTTCTAAATCGAAATATATTTTGAGTTTAGGATTCTTTTCTTTTTTTTCTGAGCTAGGACCAGTAACCCTTTTTTCTCTGAAACCTGAAATGTCACGTGTCACTTCACTCTAGGAGCGGGGGCCTCAAGAGAAGGACTAGATAGCAGAAAAATGAGTCCCAAGACCTGACAACCTTTATGTGTTAACTGAACTTAACTACATTTTTTAGGACATCATAGGAGTATATAGAAATACTGGGGAAGGTGGGGGGTGGCTGTAGCATATATTGAAAAGAAGCACATGACTGAGATCTGTGCATTATCAGCTCTAGAACTGGCATTGTTAAGGAAACAAGTCTCCCAAGTGTCAGAGAGAAAATGCTAAAGCTTCTGCAATATTGAAAAACCACAAATATTGTTCTTTCTCAGACTTAAGGCGTGTTTATACAAGGAGATGAATTCCAAATAGCTACTGCTGAATTTTTTCTCTTCTGCAGTAACCTCTTGCATGAACGTTTTTATTCTGGACTGAGAATCCCATATGCAGTTTGGATAATTATAATTACTGAATTGGTATTACCAGCACGGATTAGCCTAAGCCCGTATAAAAGCAGTGAGTGGGGTTAATGCCTACGTAGGGAGTGAGTGCAGGATGGAAATTTCCTTGCCATACCTGTTTTGCATTGAGTTCCTGTTCAGAGCCCCTGGCTTGGTGTCGAGAGCGAGCCGGCACACCCGTGGCAGCTCCTGCAGCTGGATGCCAGCTTGGGGAGGCTTGTCACCGCAGGGCTTTGTGCCTGGCCACCAAGGGGCTGGCTGCTGGCAGGGGAGTGGTACAGACCTGTGTGTGTGCATTTGGCTGATGGTGGTGCCGTGGCTGGGGGGAGTCCTCTTTCACAGAATCCCAGAACGGCG
>VZTV01009456.1:0-12920 GCA_013400875.1 Anhinga rufa
GGCTGAGATTGCACATTGTTGGCCTATGTCCAATTTTTCATCTGCCAGCATCCCCAGGTCCTTCTCTGCAGGGATGGTCTCAATCTATTCATCCCCCAGTCTTTATTGATACCGAGGATTGCCCTGACCCAGGTGCAGGACCTTGCACTTGCCTTTGTTGAACTTTACACGGACATTGGGCAGTCTTACTACAAGTGGTTCTTCAAGGACTCTGCAAAGACACATCATGAAGCAATTCCTTATACACACTTGCACCAACACCGACCTTGTGAGTATCTGCATCAGGCACCTTAACTAGCCCTGATTCCATCCCCCAGTGCCAGTTCTGTTTGCCAAAAAATGCACCTGAGCACTCATATTCCATGATTATTACAAGAAAATGCTGCAGCATTTCTTATCTCATGAGCAAGCTTCACTCCCTTTTATGGAGTCATTCTCTCTCTATTTCTGTAGTTGGGCCCTCTTGCACTCCATGCCAGATTATTCCTTGGTGACAAATTACTGCTGCTAAGCAGCTGCAATGTGATTTCTTCCCTTCAATTCCTAAAAAAATACATACAGCTATTCTGAACACATATAGCAGTATTTCTTAGCTAGGCCATTTGTAAAAGAATTAAGCATAGTATTAAAAAAACTTTCACACACATATATTAAAAAAAATCACATATTAAAAAAAGAAAGGTTTTTGTTTTGTTTGGGTGAAATACTCATCTACATAAATACACAACTGCCATTTTTCTCTGGAACTCTTCTCTAAACACTAGAACTTTAAATTTTCTGGTTTAATCTCAAGTTTTCCTTCAAAACTAAGCTCAAATTGAAAAACCACTTTCCACTGTCATAGTTTAGCTCCAGCCAGCAACTAAGTACCATCCAGGCACTCACTCACTCCCCCACAGTGGGACGGGGGAGAGAATTAGAAGAGTAAAAGTAAGAAAACTCATGGGGTGAGATAAAAATAGTTTAACAGGTAAAGAAAAAGACACATGCACAACCAAAGTAAAACAAGGAATTCATTCACTACTTCCCATTGGCAGGCAGGTGTTCAGCCATCTCCAGGACAGCAGGGCTCCTTCACGTGTAACAGTTACTTGAGAAGACAAATGACATCACTCTGAACATGTCCCCCCTTCTTTCTTCTTCCCACAGCTTTATATGCTGAGCATAATATCATATGGTATGAAGTATCCTTTTGGCCAGTTGGGTCAGCTGTCCCAGATGTGTCCCCTCCCAACTCCTTGTGCACCCCCAGCTTACTCGCTGGTGGGGTGGTGTGAGAGCAGAAAAGGCCTTGACTCTGTGTAAGCACTGCTCAGCAGTAGCTAAAACACCCCTGTCTTATCAACACTGTTCTCAGTATGAATTAAAAACATAACCCCATACTAGCTACTATGCAGAAAATTAACTTTTTCCCAGCCAAAACCAGCACATCCTTATTTTGATTTTTTTTTGGTAATTTAAGAGATTTTTCATTCCTTTTAGACAAAAATGACACCTTTTAATATCTTTCCATGAAAAATTATAGAAGAGATTAAATTGAAACTCCGTATCTCACATTCTGAATGTAAAACATAATCAGGTGAAGCAGAGCACTAATGTAGCTGGTACAACTTAGTAGACCAATCTGTAGTTAGTAAGGTTTTACACAGCCTTCAGAATGGACACATTTGAAGAGGACTGCTCAGAAAAAAAGATACATTGCAATGCAGTATTGATTAGAAACATAAATTTATCTCCCTAAAATAATTTTCTTAAAATCAGATCTTCCCTAAACTCAATGGTAAAAGGAGAGAAATGCGTTTCTAGAGTATAATTCAGCTAATATTTTTAGATATCTGTTTCAGGTCAACATAAATAATTTTTCTAAATACAATTTCTCTGTATTAGTTACAAAGGAAATCTTTGCTGACTAGCTCAAGCTTAGATATTTGTTATTTCAAGTTCAAACTCAGTTCTAAATCATCAATCTACAATTTGAGCAAAGAGGTCCCAGTCTAGTGACTATCTTAACAGGTGATTATTCAGTGGTAACCTTTCTTTTTCATGAGCCATTTCACCCTATATCTGAGACAAATTAGCCCATCTGATTGCTGTGATCAATACATTCTTATGAAAATTTCAGCACTTTGATGTTTACTGAAATATTTCTCATCAATTCTAACACAGTCCCCATTATTAAGTGCTGCATGAAGAGTGGAAGCTCAGTTTACTCAGCTAATCCTCTGAACCTGTATTCTTAATGAACTTTTATTTTATTAATTAATTCAAACTCTCTTAGGCTTGGAGAAGAACTCACAATATGTAGCTAATACAAAGCATGCTTCTGTACAAAAAAACAAAGCCATAGAGCTCTCCTTGTTCTGCTTTGTACCATCTCATCTGTGACAAGATTAAGAGTAGGGCTAGAAAATGATGGTTCAATAATTCAGTTAGGAAAAAAACCCAAACTGTTTATTTCTTCTTCATTCTGGCTTCATCTCTTTGAAATAGTTCCTGTTATAATACTCAGACTGACCAATGTGGAGTAGGATACTTTAGCACCTTTTTCATGAAGTGCTAATACAATAATATGACACTGTAACGTGCTCTGGGTTTTGGAGAGTATTTTTTTGTTCAGGTTTTATTTTTATAGTTTTGCTTATTTACTCAATTAAATGAGACATGAATGAGATATAAATTTGCTGGGTGCTTGTAAATACATGTTAGTTTTCTACACCTCCCTTCCTCCTCCTCACATGAATAACTTCTGTACCTGGGCAATTTCTGCCAAGTTTTACAAGGGTCTCTCAAGCAGCTGAGAGAAAGCAGGCTAGTTGCTGAATGCTGCAGGAAGTACATAATCGAAATTCATATGAAGTCTAGTTTTACTTCTACTGTTCACAGAATGACAAGTTTTAAAGTAAAATGCAGAAGCTTTATTATTGTTTACTCAATTTTGGATTATAATGGTAGAAAGGAGCTTACAATTCTTTGGTCTTTTTAACTTTGTTTACAGAAAAAAAAAAAAGCCAACTAGAAGAAAATATTATTTCTCTACAGTGCCTAATAATCAACTATGTACTTATCAATTTTTAAGGAATATGAATGAGTTTGTTTCTTTTGTTTGCTTGTTTGTTCCACTAAAATGCTTCTATAAAGTTTGCCTCTGCTTTTTTTGTTCCCTACCTCTCTGCTACTGTGAAGTTTTTAACAATTCCGAACTGTTAGAGATAGTCATATATAGTCCTACAGCTCCTTGAAATTTGGTGACTTGTAGAAAATAACACAGTACAAATGAGTGTCTCATGAATAAAAAGTGCTGCAGAAACAATTAATTGTCCTTTATAGATTGGTAGGAGCTAAGGGTATGTTTCAGAAGAGATTACAGCTGGCCAGCCATTACAAGCAAAACTCTGAATAAGTGACAGTAGGCTGAGCAGATACTATAGGAAACACATACCTGGAAGACAACATTACATAACTCACTACTCTATGAACCATTTCTTTTTTTTCTTTTTGGTCAGCTATTTCGAAGACTGTGTCATTTGAGTAAACTCAGATAAAGAACTATAACATTGTAAGATTTGTTTAAATCATATCCTTGAGGAGTTAGAACATTACTGAAACCTTTGGTTTAAGTGGATTGGAACATTTCTTAGGAAGTCTTTGCAGATTTGAATAGGGGGTATTCCTCTTCTTGCATGGAACTGTATAAACTTCAGTGAGGTTAAGAAACAGATATTTTATGATCTAGGAAAACTATAGGATCAGTTTCATTTTAGGTAATAACAGCTTAAAGCTTACAGATCATGTGAACACATCAAAATCTGTGACCAAGTCTGAAAGTATAGGATCTTCTCACTGAAGTAAACAAGGTTACACAAGTATTGCAATGGTCTTATTAGCAAATGCTGTAGTCACTATGATCAAAAGTTGCAGGATCGAGTTTAAATATTTCATTTTGTCCATTTTTATACTAATCAATTTTCTGTCCCTCAAATGTGAGATACTTATTTGCAGTTCATCCACTAAGTGTTGTTGATCTATATGTCTTGCTTGACTCCACATTTTTGTCTCCATCATCTTGCAATATAGAACAGATTAAAATATTAAATTTTTGTACAAATGCTGGCATATAGTAGCTTTATTTTAATCATACTACCCATTTCCCTAAAACTATTTATTTCAAGCATCAGGTGTGTAGGAAGCTTCAGAACACCTTTAAAATAAATCTAATTTTATGTATTTTGTATGCCTACCTTGGAATACCAATACTTTTAAGATACAATTTTATATAGAGAAGTTGGGTACAATAATTACTCCCCTTTTAAGAGAAACCACTTCAACAAAATGTTGTATGTGTGAAGTATTAACTGTAAGTATTCCAATAGTGGATTATTGTATTTATTCCTAATATTTGCACTCAATAATATTTCTATATTATACAGAACTTAAACATTTTGAACAGATTATTTTCTCTACTCACAAGAATATTTTTCTTTGTACATGTTTGTACCTGTACCTGCTTATGGTGTTATATGTATCATGTACTTGCTCTTTAGTGTTTCTTATAAGAGCTTAATACAGCATCTTTTAAATTAATATTTATAATTCAGTCACAATACATCTCTCAAAAGCCATTTTCTAATTCAATCAGGTATTAGCTTTATTCCCTGAGTTGTCATGTTGATGTGAAATCCAAGACAGTGAATCCATGGAGATGAATAAGCCAAATTCTGTCACTTGGTATCTTAATTTATATAAATAGATCTCATGTCACAGCTAAACCTTTTATTCTTCATTTGAGTATACATTTCCACTGGCTAAAACACATGAAACATCTAAACTGTCTGACCTGTTCAGCAATGCAGTCCCAACAGGCCACTGGAAGCAGGGAAGTTGACCTCAGCTTATTTGATAAAATCAGTACACAACAAAGAAAGAATGCTCAGAAGACTAACCTTTATATATCTGGTATCTTATTACTGTCTGATTAATTTTGACTTTTACAATGAAGATTTTAGTAGGTACACATGGACCTTTGATCTGCCATGCATATAGCCTTCTTCATTCATCATGCAAAAAATACTTTTTTCTCCAACTTGTTCCTTCAGGTCATTAAAAAACTAAACTGAACTCACCACTAGGCTTTAGATACATAGCTTTGATTTTAAAATGAACAGAATTAAATTGTGAGGGCTGTTTGTATGCTTTAATTTTCTTTTTTTTTTTCCTGAACAGTGTTTTATCTTTTTAAATTTATATTGTAACCATATATAAAATATTACAATTATCTGTTGTCATGGTTTAGCCCCAGTCAGCAACTAAGCACCACACAGCTGCTCGCTCACTCCCCCCACCCCTGTGGGATGGGGGAGAGAATTGGGAGAGCAAAAGCAAGAAAACTCGTGGGTTGAGATAAGAACAGTTTACTAATTAGAATAAAAATAGCAATAATAGTAATGGTAATAACAATGATTAGGATAACAACAACAACAACAACAACAACAATGATAATAATAATAATAATAATATAATTAAGAGTAAAAGAACAAGGGAGAGGAACANAACTCTATACCAGCCAAAACCATGACATCTGTGTACAGATAATACCTAATAATGTAATTTAAAAAATTAATTTAATGTTATAAGTATTAAAAATAATTAATAACTTGGATTAATAATTAGTTTTTCAAATTAAAATGGCCTATAATGACACATTTAAAATTTCATACTGTGCCTTAAGAAGCCGCATTACAGAACTGATGGGTAAAAATTGCTTATGGTAATCAAATTTAATTTGAATAGCAATTTGACAAATAATAAATTCCAGGCATGCAGATGCATTAAAAACTTGCTTTAAAGCTGACTAATTAGTATCGTTTTCAAGTAGTGAAATATTAGAACTGCTGATCCTCAAGTAAGTATTCAAATACCCTTCTTCACTGAGTCATGGTCCAGCATTGCAATGTCCTAGAGTTGTCCACAACCATCAAAGTTAGTTTTCAACAGTAAATATATCTGAACACATATAATCTGTGAGAAAAAAAGTCAATAACATCTGTAACAGATAACACTCTTTTCCCTTACAGTGAATTTTATTCCAGTTACATATGAAAAATGTTAACCTCTGCTTTAAATGTTTCTGGAGATCCATAAAGCCTAGAAAATAATATAAACATATATGTGTGTGTGTGACCATATCAGTACATATCAGTACAGATATACAGATATATATGAATAAATATATATATTAGTATCTGTAAGAGAACCACATATATAAGCAAAACCTGGTATTAGAGAATAAATAATACATATCACAACTGAATGTGCATAATGATACATGCAGTTTGATCTTATGGTAGATATCAAAGAATCAGGTTCAAATAACGTTAACTTCTTTATGATTTCCTAAATAGAATTAGGACATTCACTAATATTTTATCTACCACTAAGCACTTAAAAACTGTCATAGGTTTCTTCCACCACAGTAACAAGTGTCTAAGATTTTGATAGTATGACTTCCCCTTGAGAAAGAAATCCTCACAAAGGACGGGAATCTGTTCACATAGAAAATAACTAGCATAGGTAAGAAAACTACTAGATACCAGAAACCTGATCCTGTAGGTATGAGTTCACTGACTGTTTTTCATGGTCACGGAGACATCTTTGAAAGCAGAAACTTTCAAATGAGCTAATGACTATTAAAGAAGGACTGGATGCAACATGAAACAAATATCTATCTCCAAAGCATACACACTCTCAAGGTTTCAGCACATAACATATAGTACATCAGCACTGATTCACTTAACAATTTATCTAAATGTTTCTTGAGTCTTGTATAACTGCTTCCTACTCTTGCAAGGATTGTCCTAGGATGAGATTCTGCTCATAAATAATTACCTAAATGTAGATACCTACATGTAACCTGGATGTTTGCTACGTATCTAATTTTCCACTGAAATTCATGGAATCTCATATAAGTTGTCTAAACTTTTGTGTCTAGTATAATTTGAAATGCCCTCAGATATACAGAACATCTGAACAGGTCTGAAAGCTATGACAGCACCAACAGGAGACTCACACTTTGGAACAGCAGCTAGACAACAAGGAGAGATACCTTAGGGCATCATAAACTGCAAGAGCTGTGGAATTTAAATAATTTGTGTTATATAAAGGACACATTTGAGATTGCCCTGTAGTTAACAGTTGTGATGTACCTGGTATCATGATCAAGGAACTCCCTGGCTAGTCATCTGTATGGATGAGACGGACCAACCTGAGACAAAACGATTGACTGAACTCCTAGCTGCTCTCACAATTGAATATTTGACTCATTGGTATAGGTGCTCTGTGGGTGTCAGTTTCATACAGTCCCAATGATTCTCCCCCAGGGCAGCTCCTGATATGCTTTTTGAAACTGATAGGCAATGTTTGTATGCTTAAATGTGCTGATTAACATGGAAAATCTGACCAGCCCAAATACTATCCCACATAGTTTCTGCTGCAGAATTGACCAAACTGTGCATTGATAAAACATATAAGTAGTGAGTATAAACTCTTTCTGAAGATTTAGAAATGGTCGCAGGGAACAGACTTTTGCAAATAGTTATGTTGGTTCAGAGAGATTTTGTTGTAGTTGATAAAACAATGGACCATGCAGATGCTTGGTCACACAGGACCATGGACCAATTGGATATAAGTATTCATTAGAACCGGTTTGGGAAGTCTCACCTGATCTACCTGAAGACACCTTCTCAGAGACCTTTGCAACAAAGACTCCTGTCACCATCTGGACAGCCATGGACATTTGTTGGAATGCTGTCCAAAATTCAGGAGCTGAATTTCCCCTCAGTGACCCTGTATGCTACTTCACACCTATGGTCTATATTTCCTTTTCCTATTGCATTCTTTACTCCAGAAATGTTCCTTTAGCTGTACTTCCTTAGTTAGTTTCTTTCAGGTAGGAGAGAAGCCTCTCACTCCTCACTCCTTGCACTAGAGGATTTCATCAGTGGACAAAAACTAGAGCCTACTTCACTTTTGACCAGCTACAACTTTTAAAGAAAACCAAGAATATATAGGTACAGCTGCATATTTATATAATTCTGTGTGTCTCTCTGCACCTGTATATCTACGTATGTGTTTATGTAGATTTATAAGAATGTATATTGCCGTGGATATATATTGGTATATATATAAAAAGCACACATTATATAATTTCTCATTTCCAAAAACCTACCAAGTTATTCCAGGTACTATTATTTATGTGTATGGTAACACCTCTAATAGCTGATTTATTTTCAATAAGACTACAGAAATCTCAGACAGTATAACTATACGTCCAAAGAAAAGATAGCTAAAGGAAAAATTTTAACACTGAGAACCACATATTTTCTATCTCTCTATTTCTCAGTTCAGATTTGAGATATTCCAACTACATCTGTAGTATAAATGTGCCATTAAGATTACTACCCAAAATGATGGTAATGAAAGTGAATCCGTACCACCTTAGATTTCTGAGTGAGGGACTTGTCCCTGGTTTGTTTTTTATTTATTATAATAGACAAAGCCAGACTGTCTGGTTCTGGTTCTTGTTCCCCCTGGACTTCAGAAGCATGTTGGACTACATACATTTTTGGCACAGAAGCCAGCTGTTCAACAACTGCCAAATCAGTTGTGACTCTGCAATAGATCTCATGGGATATGAAAAAAATCTAAGTAAGCAAGGAAACAGATGCTCCTTGTACAGGTGAGAGAGTATGTTATTTTTCTCCATCTGTCCAAAATTTCATAGTGTTAAGGTTTCAGCACTGAAGTTTAAACTCAGATACACGTATACATATTTACACATGCACACATTTATATTTGATCTGCCTCTTGAACAGATTTTTCTCTCCCAGTTTACTGTGAACACAAGTATTCACACCCCAAAAAAAATTATCTGGAGAAGTTTCAGCATTGATCAGTTGATGTCATTCAAAGTTTTGTTGTTGTTGTTGTTGGGGTTTGTTTTGTTTGGTGTTTTTGTTTGTTTGTTTTCCCCCTCTGTATTGGTCTTTCAGTTCACAGTCGAACTACATAGGTGACATGTTTTGCTTATTGCATATTCTCCTCCCCAAGCAGTAGCACTTCAGTTTTCTCTGTGCTTTTTTTTTTCTGCTTTAATTGGTGGTATGTATACTTTATTTCTGTCAGCATTTTCTCCTTAATTATGCCTTCTTAGATCAAACATGGACATCTGTGCAGTCTTAAAACTATGTGAAGAATAATTTCTGGCATAGATTCTCTTATGCATAGCTTAAAACTAAAAGCTATTAAATTAGTAGCGTTCTATACTAGAGTATTTTTGATCAACTCTCACTGCAGTTATAAATCCTGCAAATGTTGGAGAGAAAATGAATATTATACAAAGATTTGAAAGACAACAGCTGTGGACAAGTTGTAGAGCTGGCACATTTTAACTTGTCATAGCTGTAGAATACATCTGACAAGTGTAGTTCATTCCCAGCTCTTGATTGTTTTCCTTAAAAACACAATTACACACTGCAAATGAATTTTCTGTCTTTTGGATACGAGAAAGGGAAAGTGAAAGAGAAGAGAGAATGAGAAATGGAGAGATGGAGAGGTACTAAGGGAAGAGAATAGGGAGCAAGGAAGGATCTGTCTTCACGTAAGAGAGAGAGAAGTAAGCCATTAAGTAAAGATTTTTTCAACCATTTAATAGTTTACCTCAGAAACAGCAATTGATTCATGGAGGAAAAATCTGACGCTCTAGTCACACTGCCTTAGTCTACAATAAATGTCTTCCTCTTGCAGGAAGACAAACTGAGAACAGATGTAACCTTTCCAAAGTACATGGACTTTGAGGAAGAGTAGGGAAAAATGTTATTATTATTGACACAGAAGGCTACTTTTCGAAAAGATGATGACTTTAATGAAAATTGAATCTAATTCCATTATTCTAACTGTGACATAAAGCCAGTAATGTGTACACACATTTAAAAGTGTGTTCAGGCCTAGAGATATAAAAATATTAGAGAAGCACAAGTTATTTTTTGGCTGAAGCAGCCAATCAGTCACATCTGCTGAACATTCATTCTGGTTCAGAGTTTTCTGGAACTGCACTATTTCATCAAATGCATTGTGTGATACCCCCCTGTACACAGTTTGGTTTCCCACATAGCATAGATATAATTATCAAGCACTTGGAATGTTACAGAAATGTGCCAAAAGTAATATTAACTTTGCAAATAGCAGTCAAAATAATAAATGTCTCAGATCTCTGCATTTCTTCTTCTAGGGAGTATTACCTTGGAAGCATAAAACACAGATAAAAAGCATAAACCAAAAATAAAGAAAATACACTGGAAGAAGGAACTTGATTTAGATAACACCGAACATGAAAACAAATGAGCTTACCGTAATAGTGGAACTACAGTCAGAGTTGCTTTCAGTAAAAAAATGAGTTAGTTCAAAATGAAACTTCTCATGGAAAAGGGATTATTTAAAGTATTTGTTGTGCTTCTTGTGTGATAAAAGTGAAAACTCAGATTTTCTGGTGTGACTTTTTTTGCTATCTTTAGTTAGAGTTTTCAAATGTTCCCTAATTATTCTTAAGTTTTAAAAGTTTAAAGAAAAAAAAGTCCCTGTCAAGACAAAGCACCATAATTGGCTAAAAGACATTTTAAAATGTAAAACATCTAAGACATTAGTAATGTAATATCCCCACCTCCAATTAAGGATAGGTAAAATTTAAATTTATAAATTTTTCAGACAAAAAACTCCTGTAAAGACGTTCACCTAGCACATTTAAAGCAAATAAGATAGTTTGAAATAACATAATCTGATCATTTAAGCAATGATTGACTCAGCAAATAGATAGTAAATTTAAGTATTTTTACATGTTTACATTAGAGATATTAATCTTTAGTGTGCAGAAAAATTTTGGGGAGAAAGCATAATTATGATTAATAAAAAGTGTACTGTAATTAAAGCAAACTTCATTACACAAAGACATGTTCCTTAACAGTCAGAAATACACTTCAACACTAGATTACGCATACATACAACTCAATTTCTGAAGCTGGGTGTTTGCCCACATGCTGGGAGTCAAAAGTTCCCACTGTAGTTAATGAAATCTAGAGGGCTATTCAGTTTAGCCTAAAAATATTCCTCTGTGTTTCATCAGCTGAAAAATTGCCAGACTCCACTGAATGTACTGACTTCACTGGCTATAGTGGGATTTGGACATCTAGCACACCTCTAAATAACCATGGTGGAAGCTAATTGCCTACAAATGGTATATATTCATGTACAGTTTTATGAGCCTTTTTGTACCCTACTTAGGTTCCAGCTGCAATTCCAGGATGGTGCAGGTCTCCCAGAAATTCTGTGTCATCTCTGCCAGTCCTGAACAGAAGTCTGAGTGACCCTGGGACATCTAAAGCAGTCCGCTATGTTGGGAGTGAGCTCAGCAGTGGTGAGTTTGCAGGGCTTTGTCTTCCATATGCCAGAAGGATGGCCTGCAACTCACCACTGCTGAGCTCACTCCCAACACCGCTGGAAGCTAGTCACTAGTCTTAAAAAGCCTAAATTAGGACTAGTCAGCCTCACATCTGTGTCCAGTGAGATCATGGAAAAAATCATCCTGGAAGGTATGGCAAGGCATAAGGATTACAGGAAGGTGATTAGAGACAGCCAATATGGCTTCAGCAAGCTCAAATCATATCTGACTAGTCTGGTAGCCTTCTACAATGGAGTGACTGCATCAGTGGAGAAGGAAAGGGCAACTCATGTCATTGACATTGACATCTCTAAGGCCTTTGACACGTCTCCATATAATATCCTTGTTGGCATATTGGACAGATGTGGATTTGTTGGGTGGACTATTCGATGGATGAGAAATTGGATGGATAGCAGCATCCAAAGAGTTGCAGTCAATGGCTCAATGTCCAAACAGTAGCAAGTGGTGTCCATGTCCATAACATATGCTGGGTTGCATGAAAAGAAGCATGGGCAGCAGGCTGAAGGAGGTGATTCTCTCCCTCTATTCTGGCTCTTGTCAGACCCCACATTGCATTCAGCTCTGGAGTCCTCGGTACAAGAAAGTCATGAACCTGTTGGAGCGGGTCCAGAGGAGGACCACAAAAATTATCAGAGGGATGGAACATCTCTTCTATGAGGAAAGGCTAAGAGAGATGGGGTTGTTCAGCATGGAGAAGAGAAGGCTCCAGGGACACCTGACTGTGACCTTTCAATATATGAAGGAGCTGATAAGAAAGATGGAAATGAACATTTTACCAGGGCCTGTAGTGACAGGACAAGGGGCAAGAGCTTTAAACTGCAAGAAGATAGATATAGGTTGGACATAAGAAATAAATTTGTTTACTATTAGAGTGGAGAGACACGGCAACAGGTTTCTTAGAGAAGCTGTGGATGCCCCATTGTTGGATGTGTTCAAGGCCAGGTTGGGTGGGATTTTGAGCAGCCTAATCTAGTGAAGGATGCCCCTGCCCATAGCAGAGGGATTGGACTGAATGATCTATAAAGGTTCCTTCCAAATGAAACCATTCGGTGATTCTATGATTCTAATGCAAGATCAAAATGTGCAGAAAGGTTGGTTTGTTTTTGTTTTTTGTTTGTTTGTTTGTTTGTTTTTTATTTATTTTGGCATGTTTCTTTCCTTCTCCCTTTTGCATCTTTTTTTTTTTTTTTAATTTATTTGTTTTGGGTTAATTCTACTGGTCAGATAAGCATCACAGTCACTCACTCAATTCCCTGTCCCCTGCCCCACCCCAAGTAGGACACGGGAACAAGAAAGGAAGAACAAAACCAACGAAACCAATAAAAAAACAGAC
Organism: Anhinga rufa; assembly: GCA_013400875.1. Classification (NCBI taxonomy): domain Eukaryota; kingdom Metazoa; phylum Chordata; class Aves; order Suliformes; family Anhingidae; genus Anhinga; species Anhinga rufa. Next base: position 12,840 of record VZTV01009456.1, read on the forward strand.
AAAACATAATAATTGATTAATAAGTGACGGATAAGTGGAAGAAGAGGGAAGAAAACAAAACAAAGCAAGAGACTGAAAGGC
>VZTV01009457.1:0-15222 GCA_013400875.1 Anhinga rufa
ATTCAAAACCTGACTGGACACGGCGCTGAGCCATGGTTCCCCCGTTTTGAGCAGCAGGATGGGCTAAGCCATCTCTAGAGGCCACTTCCAACCTCAGCCATGATGTGATGCTCTGATACTAGGTTACCTAAAATATGCTGTCTGACACCCCAGGTAAACTGAGGAGTAAGGACCTCTAAAGATGATCCTTCTTGTTTCAAAGTAAGATCTTTTAAATTGTACCTATGTAATTCCTGTCATGTTTGCCTAGCTTGTCCTTTAGGCTCTACAGTTGATTCTAGTGTTTCATTATCTTTGATCATTAGGGGTTTTTTTTCCCAGTGACTGATCTGAATCTTTTCTAAAGGAAATTTAAGCCACTGTTATAGTGCACTATACATTTAAGGAAGATTAAGTACTCTTTTTGTATTTGGAGAATTCTGTTGTGTTCCCCTTCAGTTTTCTCTAAGATGACCACAATTTCTTCAGTCTCAGCATGAAAAAGTAAGTCTTTTCAGATCTCTGATCATTCCTATTTCCTTCTGGGCTCTCCCCAGTTGACCTGCATCTTTACTGAAGTGCCCCAGACTCAACATCATACCCAATCCAAGGCCTCACCAATGATAAGTAGAGCAGAGGGATGACTTCATCTATCTCGCAAGCTGCATTCCTCTTACCAGAACCCAATACAATGTCTGCCTTTTTTGCAATCCCATGACACAGCTGATTCATGTTCAGCATGTGATCTACTATAACCCTAGAGCCTTCTCGAAAGAGAACTGCCAGCTAAACAATTGTTCCCTGTCCCAAATTGGTCTAGTTACTTTATTTCTGCTCACATGTAGCATTTTGCACCTGCATCACTGATCTCTTCCTTTTTCAGGCCATTTCTGCAACTTGTCCGAAACATTTGTCTACATCAAGACAAAATTCAAGATGGAAGACCCTTACATTCTCACCATCCCCTAAACCTTTTACCCTACTATAAAAGGAAAGATCAGTTTTACATGACTTGCTTTTAACAAATCCATGTTGACTGCTGCACATCTCTTGGGCTTGCAAACAGTTTGTTTGATACTTTTTCCAGAGTTCTTCAGGGTTTGGAAAGTGGTCATCCTTTCTCCTCCTCTCCTCTGTTCCCCATTTTAAACATATAGACAATGTTAATACTGCCCAAGGGATGCCACTTCATGGAAGAGTCTAGAGGGAAATTATGCAGGAAGATGTGTCAGAGCTTTGAATCGGAACCTCAGGACTGGCCAGGCCTGTGAGACTCTTGTTCCAGCTCCAAGTCTCTAATCCATGAGTTGGCTCTCCTGTCTGGCATAAGACAGAGGACATTTACCTACTAATGTATGGGTAAATTTGAATTACAGTTTCAAAATGCCCACCTTTAAACGTCAGTGCTTGGAGAATAATGTCTGACGAGCAAAAATTGATAGCTCCTGTGTGAAAGCCTGGAAAGACCAAGAATTTAAATATGCAGGTGTGTTAGACTTCCAGTACTGCAGAGTAATTGGTTTCAGAATAATATATCTACATCGTGGCATTTTGTTATGAGTCTCTTCCTGACTACTGCTCTGCTTTATGGCTTTTTTGAGATAAACTGGTACATTATGCCATGGGTCTCATTTATCAGATGTAGTTTTAAAAGTAAATCATGCATGTTTTTGCAGAACATGTGTACTTCCAGGCCAAACTGCCTTGAGCAGTCAAATCAAATCAAACTGCTCCAGAGTCTGTGCTGTGAAGGATCTAATCAGTCGCAGAAAAGGGCAAAATCTCCCACTAAACCTTTCCCCTCTCTCACCTTTCCCCTGACTGGCAGGTTTTCCCTCCAGTATTGCACTTGTTGGCTCCCTGTCAGGCTTTATTTTCCAGCAGCCTGCCTGTCACTGGCCCTGTTTTCCCAGAGATAACATTTCTGTACGTCAACGTTCACTATCTATCCATGTCACATTTAGCTTTAATCCTTTCTTAGACTTTTGTACGAGGCCTTTGCAGTCAGTACCTGTTGCAATGGAGGTCTTGTAACATTTGCTTGCAAACTTAGTTAGGCAACCTGATTGTGTTTGATGGAAGTATCTTGAGTAAACAGCTTGTTATGTACATGGCCACTTGCTCAAGAGGTTGAACGTTGCATTACTCATTTACACATGGGATGTTTTGAAAATAAAACCCAAAACATTGCCTTCTTATCAGATAGTGTTTAACTCATTCATGTTTGCAAAGGATGATTCTGAAATTCCCTTTCTATAGTTCCTTTCCTCTTATGACTGTTTATAAAAGGTGACCAAGCTTATGACTACCTCAGGGAGGTAGCCATAATTAATCAAAGCACAACTGAGATACTTACATCCCGCCTATCTGAAATCTCTCTCTAGTTTCAATTGAACAAGGCTTTCCTTTCCACTTCCTAGCCTAAATTGTTGCTCTGGAATGTTAAATATTTGCCACAGATCACTCCAAAGCTGGCTGTACTTCAGCAGGAGATAAAGTGACCTCTGGGAACTATTCATGACATTTTCAAGAGGTTCTGAAATCCTACAAGGAGGAGAAAAAAGGACCTATATACAGAAAAAGAATTTTTTTCATTATTAATTAATTAACATTATATTCATTTTGCAAACTGATAAACTGAATCAGAAAACCCTCAACCTTATCTGCACACCTAAACTAGAGCCAGCTGGAACTGAAGAACACTGAAAATTTGACACTATCACCGTGATTCCCAATAAAAGAGCTCAAAATCCTAACAGGAGTGTCTGCAACTACAAGCAAGGTCATGAGTCTGACAGAAACTCACTGTAATCCAGGATTTATCCTAGTCCTGGGGTTGTGCTGAATGACCAGCACAGCAGGAAGGAATTTGAGGAATGCAGTCCCCGAGTAACTAGGCTGATCAAGAGAGAACATGCTAAATCGCATCAAGTTGCATTTGAAATCTTCCTTGCTATTAATTTAATGTGAATTAATAAGCTGAAGAAATATGAAAAAGACATTTTTTAGAAAAAATAGCAATAGAAATAGAAAAAAATAGAAAAAAATCCTATTATGATAGTCAGTGAAAAAAATATTTTTGTTATAGCACTAATTAACATGATTTTAAATAATCAGTTTAAATCACATGCTGTCATGATTCTAGTTCTGTGGACCAGTTCTCCAGCAGCCAGAGCTCATGATGCTCCAATAGCCCCAGGACTCCATTTTTAACCATTCCTGTTCTTTTTCCCTCCTAGACTCTCAAGGATTCCACTTTCTAGCTTGGCAATTTTCTCCGAAAAACATTGAGTAGCCAATTTTCTTTACTCTCACATCCGTCCGGCCAGCCACAATAAGCCAGAACTTTCAGAAACTGCAATAAAGATAAAACAAACAAACAAAAAAACCCAACCCAAACCACCATGGAAATAACAAAGTCAACCACTCCTATTGAATTCTGCCAGCCTTACACAGACCCCTAGGGCCAGGTTTTCAAGTGTTTATTACATACAATTACTGCTTCTTTTTCTTTTTAAAAAGGTGCATATTGTGTGCTGAGCACCCACCCTCTTTTAAAGATCTGGCATACACAATTAATCCAAGCAACAATTGTGCAATCCTAATTACCTGTTTACACACGGTTAAATAAGTGGTCACAACCAAAATAAATGTGCTTGGGACAACTTCTGGCCCTGAGGCCAACTGGCATGGAACAGCATGTCCATACAGTTACTTTCCCTTACCCATCAAAAGAGGGTAGCCATATCCAACCTGCCCATTGAGAGCTGAATAGCCTGTGTTAACTCCCAAGCAAGGGCACCTGGAAAATGTTTGGAAGCCTGCTAGTTAACACTGGCCAGCACTGCACAATAGAACATTTTAACTATTCAATAGCATGGATGATTGTGTATCAGGGCCCAGGAATGTGTGCTGCTTACTGTACTAATATGGACACAGCCTGAGAGTCAACTGTGGTCTGAAAACTTTTTGTTAGATGGTAATTATTTTTTTTGTATTCAGAACAAAAATAAATGTCCCACTGTAAAACCAGTGAAGGCTGTCTATGCCTCTCTATGAACTTCATTCAATTTTGGCTCAGTTGCTAGAAAATATGTATATATAGTGGATATTGTTATTATTTATGTTGCAGTATTGCCAAGGAATGCCAGTAAAGGACAGGGACCCTAGCATGAGCTGCAAACACAAAACAAGATGTGTCTACTTCAAAGGTTTTTGGAGATAAATGTCCTAGCAAATCCAGAATATACTGTCAACATCTATAGACTGACTGCACTGGCTGTTGCAGATAGATGGGAGCTTTCTCTGTCCATGTTAATCCCAGGGTTGGACATGTGGGAAGCACAGTGTTGAGAGATTCATTCAAGCTGGCCAGGAGCCAGGTCAAGTCCAGATGTAGTCTAGACAAATCAGGCTGTAGCTGCCAAGAGCCGGGGCTTGGGAGCTCATAGGCAGCACAGTGTAAATACAGCCCGGCTTCTCCAACCTGGAGCTAGCCAGACCCTGGCTGTGCCCCGTAGGGTGTGCCAGCTGGGTCTTCGCTACCTGAGGCAGCCCCACGCTGAACCCTGTTCCATGGTGTAGGTGTGCTCTCGCTTTGCACTGATCTCCTGGTGCAGCTCCTGGACACCACGGTTTGGACATGTCCATGTTAGAGCAACTGGATCAGTATGAGACTACCTGCCTTTAGCCAGAGCTCAGCTCAGGCTGCAAAACTCACCTGTGGAGCTCCCCCAGCTATTTCCATCCTATAGGCAGCACCCACAGGACTGATCACAGCATGAAGATGATTGTCACTGCTGGGGAGAGCCCATGGTTAACACATGTGGCTGAGGCAGTGCACAGAGCTAAATTAATCTTGGCACTTGGATATAAATGAGGTTGAATTGTGCCTGACCCATGAATGAATGACAATGATATTTTGTCATAAGTGTTAGATTTCTTTTAATACTGCAAAATATATATTTCATACAAAAAAAAAGGGAGGGTCTCTCTCTATGATAAACAAAAAAAGCAGCACCAAACAATCTGGAAAAATTGCATAGTTTGGTCATAGCAGAAACAGAGCCTTCTGCATTCAGCGTCTCAGCCTTAGCTGCTGCTGCCCTGTTTGCAGCCTCACAAGGCACTGTTAACATCCCCTGTATCAATTAATGGATTTCATTGATGTACTGCTCCTGAGAAACTCCTGATCTCATAGGGCAGCTGTGGAGCCCAATTCCGCATGAGCCCCTTCCTTTGGCTGCAGTGTTGGGGCTGCTGTTGGTCCCAGGGCAGCTCATCCCACAGCCTCGCCAGGAGCCTCCACTTCCCACTGCTTCTACATGAGAAAAAGCCTTTTCATCTTAACTCCTCAGCTGAGCTCGCTTGCAACTGAGCCTTTTGATGTCCTCCTCTACTGCTGAGGAGTTTTAGGGATGTCTGAGCCCAGGTGAGAGCTGCCAGCTCTGCCCCACCGGCACAGGTGCATTTTGTCTTCAGGGCTGCAGCTGCTGAGTTTTCTGTGCTCAGTAACACCGTCTGATTAACCCAGGTTTGCAGCACCTCAGAAGGACAGCTTTGAGTTTGCTCATTATTCCCTCTAATTCCGGTGCTTCTGAAGGAACTCAGAGTAATTACTATTATTTACATATATGGCAGGAGATGTCTTAGCATGCAGCATACTGGGGTGTCTGTGCACCAGATGGAGACAGAGAAATGCCACCACTACAGGACTCTCCCATGAATCTAGTGTGCTTAAAATTTGTGTTAGGGTCTGCCTAGAGGAAAAAATATTGGAGTCAGGGCTCCCTACCCACTCTCAGGGTGAATGATCTCAACCAGGAGCCAGCACTGAGACACACTGATTGTGTTTAAATTTAATTTCAGGTATAGTAACTTCTTCCAGGAAAGGGTGGTTCCCACTCAAAGAGGTACCTGAGAGGAGGAAGGAGGATTGGCCATCTGTTTGTGAGGGACAGTATGTGAGCGCTCATCTGACAGCGACAGAGCTGAGCCCCAAGGCAGTGAAGAGGTGCTTAATTCAACCAAGAGCCATCAGCTGGCTGAAAAAGAAAGAAATCAAGTAATTTCTGGGAAAATGAGTAATTGCTGCCAGGCCCTCTTAGTGGAAGTCCAGGGGCAGGCAGGCTCTGAAACTACCCCAATCCACCAGGAAGACACGTGGTCTTTCCAGGATGCCCCAGGGGTGTAATAAGTCATGGAAGAATGGCAGCCTCTGTGCCTCCACATCAGGAGAGGCAGCGTATGTTGGCGGTGTCCAGGGGAACTTCTGCAGCTTCATCCCGGTGTGAGCAGATAAGGAACAGGGGTCTCCATCTCCACCCTTGAGAAATGAGTCCTGGCTATTTTTTCCAATGTGCATCAGTACTTTTATCTGTGTCTTATGTCATGCTGGCTTGTGTTGAGGGTGATTTTTGAGATAACTGGGAACAATAAGGCTTTCCTCACCCAAGGTGTGGCAAGTGAACAAACAGGGGTATTGGTACACCTCAGCAAGTGCCCTGGTCCCTGGCAGGCTGCCTACAAGGCCTCCTTGCCCAGTCACCCCACCTCCAGGGAGATGTCTCCAATGACCAGGGCAAGAGTCTCACTCTGCATCATGATGCGATGCTGCAGCTATGCCCGAGCCCTGAGGGTCCCCAGGAGCATCTCCCAGCCCCACCACATCCATCTTTTGGTTATACTAAATAATATCCAATAACCATATTTTGCTTATTACCCTGACGATGCTCTTGGCATTTGCTGATGGGACCTAGGTGGGTGCATGTTGAGGTCTCCAGAAAAAGCCAGCCATTGCCACTATAGAGAGATGGCAGGGGGGTCAGTCCTGTGCTGGGACCTCAGGAGGCTGCAGCGGGGTGTACCAGCTCCATACCTGGTTTTTGTTGCAGTCGTACAGCTGGAGGGGTCAGGGTTTCTGCTGATTTTCCTGGGCGATTGGCCATAATTACAGCATAGAGAGTGCTGATACTTGATAAAAACAAATTCCAGGACATATTGCTACAGGGCTGCAGCCAGGTAGGGCTTCCCAGCTGCCCTCCAAGATTGGCACCTCAGCTACAGTGCAGGCAAGTGCCGAGTTTCATCTCCCCTGTCCCTGGAGACCCCTGAGCCCAGAGGGGTTTTCTATCCACATCTTCATTGCCCCTGCTCCTGTTGCTGTCCCCAACGCCACCATAGGGTAACCATCCCAGCCTCAGGGGGACCTGACTTCCTCAGGGGTGGGAATTGGCCTAATCAGGGTAGCAGGCCCAGCGCTGGACCCTGCCCTTCCCAGAGCACGCCCAGTATGATGCTTTCTGCCCTGTGTTTTGTTTATTAATCAAAGTACTTTTTTTTTCATGAAAGGACCAAACAGGTCCACCTGTCAGTTATTCCTGCTCTCTGGGTTGTTGATCCTAGGGGAGATGTCATAGCTGGCAGCTCTCCCACGTCAAGCAGAGGCACTGCAGAGGAAATAAAATTAATCTTGCTGGTTTCCAACAGATAATAAAATACCTGCAGACCAATTATTTCCCTCTTCTTTTTTTAATAAAGACTATCTCACCCTCACCTTCAGAACAGCTACGGCTTCTCTCCCTGCCATGCACAAGCCTGGCAGGGAGCAGCACTAGGAGGGAGGGTGCAGGGCAGTGCTGCAATAAGTGCTGCTTCCCCAAGGGGTTTCTCATTTCTTCTCCAGCCTTCCCAGGACAGAACTGGGCTCTAGGTGCAGCCTCACAGACAGCCCCCAGCACTAAACCAGGTACAAGCTGCTGCTGAAGGGGTACTAGCAAACTTTGAGACACAAGCTTTTTGCTGTGCCAGCTGTAGAAACAAAAAAAATAATGCACATAATAAAGTTTATCTTACCTGGCTTCTTCCTACAACTGTGTTTAACAGTCACATCAGCCTGTGCAGTGCCCTGCAAGCTGACATTTCCTGTGAACAGTCAAGTTGTTAGGAGAGACAACAAAGCAAGTGAAGTGATAAATTAGGAGCAAATACTTGATGAGCACATTAGTGTACAAGAACTTGTTTCTTTAGTCTTCTATCAAACATTTAGTAACAGAGGAGGGTGGGTTTTTTTAAATAAAATGCTGCTCCAGTTATTTGATGGTGGAAGTTGATGCGTGTGCTGGGAAGAGAGCAAACAGTCAGTGCTGGCCAGCAGTTCTTTTGGGCTCTGCTGATGTCAATGCCTGCTCCCTGCATGGAAAAGATGCAACATGTGTAAGAAAAGTGAGTCATCCCGGGTCAGGCCCAGAGCCAGCAACTGCTGAGCTCTCTTCCCAGCTCTGCTACTGATTTCCTTGATGATGGACTTGGTGGGTTTGTCAGGCCAGAAATTTGATACCACCTGCCCAAATTGCCCCATTAGAAAGCAGCTGGTTTCTCGGCATCCACTGTTTCTCACAGCTTCCAAAAATAACAGCCCATCTCTGTTACCTCTTTGCTTTTCTACCTGGACAATGGAGGTAATTGCTTAGATGTATCCTACTGCTGTGCAAACACACAAGACCTTGCCAAGACAAATGTGCAACATTAGGCTCTCTAACCCTTTGAGTTACCCAGACTAAAGCTACAGACACACTGAGCTCCATGTGGCTGACTTTGCCCCCTTGAACATCCCTGGCCTGCTGCTATTTCCCTATTAATAACTACCTTTTTACATCTGTCACTCAGCCAACTTTTAATCCAGGTAGTGTGTGCCCTATTCATCCCATATAATGCGAGCTCATTAATCAAACTGTCATGCGGTGGAGAAAGCCAAGAATATTGTGTCAACCAGATCTCTAATCTTGTCTGAAGAGAAAGACAACAGGTTTCTTTGACAAGACTAACCTTCCACAAAACCCTACTGATTAGCATTGAGTTTATTTTTAGCCTTTAATGCCTTGTAGTTAGGGGCCTGAATTAACTTTTAGTGATTGTGTCAAGGGATGTTGTCCTCCTAACCAGCCTATTGCTCCCCAGAGTGTCCCTTTTACGTCTATTAAGTCCCAGAGCTACCCAGGCAGTCTCCCAAGTCTATGGAATTTCTCCAGATCTGTAAATATAAAACTTCATCAAGCATTTTAGCTGGCTCCTTTAAGACGTAAAGATAGCCAGGCCAGATGATGTGAAAAATGTTTAATTTTAGCAGATGCTGCCTCACATCCTCTGTTGTTCCAGATGGTAAATGCTGTACTCCATCCGCAACATCATATGGGATGAATATCCCGCTCCTTTCCAAATGCAGAGCAGAAATAGCTATTGAACATTTCTGCCTTTTTTTTTTTTTTTGCACCACTGTTTATGATTTTGCCATCTACATTTAGCAATTGATCCATACTGCCATGGGGATGGGTTTGGGAGAGAAGGCAGCATTGTTCCTGACATGATTTTTTGAATGTTTTTTGCATTTCTTTCACTCTGCTGGCTGTTTATAGTCTATTAATCCTTTGGTTTCCTTTTATCAATCATTTACATCATTTTAACTTGTAATTTATAATTATTGTCGTTCTATTTCCTGGGGGTTTTTTGCCTGCTTTCACATCATTTCTTCATGTCATATTGTTCTTTCTACATCTCTTTAAACAGGCTGTTTCTTACCCCACATATCTATTTTTCATCTCCATGATATCATGGATTTTTGAACATCCAGTAGAATAGTCTTGGATAATCTCCAATTTTCATGAACATTTCACATTTTACATTTATGTTCCCAGCCAACTATGACAGCAACCACTTTAAATGTGTGCACACACACACGCACACACACATAAACACAGTGCAACCTTGAAAACTCAGACACAAACGGACCACAAAAAAAAAATGGTTGTGTTAGCAATAATTTGTATAAAGTGGGAAAACCAAAGAACAGACTTGGTGATGTGTTGTAATGACACTGAAGTGAGAGAGTGCGTTTAACCCACCCTCGATATGGTGATCAGTCCCTCAGTCACGTCATTACTAAAAAAAGTCAGTGATCTTTGTCTCCAGGATGGTGCTCTCTGGTGCTCCACTGAGGTCTCGGTTCCATCACTCACAGTGAAGTAATGTGATGCACCAGCCCGTGTCTCCAAGAAGCAACAAAGTTTGTCAGTGTGTGCTTGGGCTTCTGACAATGATACATGTTCTTCAGGTCTGCTGACTTCAGCAGGGCCACCAGCATCACTTGGATTTTCTCCTGAAGAGGCTACAGCTAGAAATTTGACCACAAGGTCACAAGGGCTTAACTTGCCCCATGGCTACTAATGTCTCATTGGCAGAAACTCAGTCTTCGATGCAATCTCTTCTAGTCCTACCAGGCCATACACTTGTCTATGGCTTAACTCTTGTTCCACCACCACCATAAGCTTTGCCAAATCCTCCACCTCCAAGATACCATCTTTATGGACAAGCCCAGATGTCTGAAGCATCAAAAGCCATTGATGAAGTGGAGATTGTCCAGCGCCACAGATGTGGAGATACTCCTCCCCACACAGGGCAGCAATAAAGTCCATTTGGGTTTTGGGTTCAACCTTGTGTGTATTTCTGAATATAGAAATGTATGGGTGTTTACATTCACAGATGTGTGTGTGCACATTGCATACATAGGCTGATAATAAGTGCTCTGAACTACTGGCATGAGATAACTCTAATTTGATTATGATCTGTGGTACAAAAACAACTTCTAATTTTTAGATTGAGTGATTAGTCCTTCCATTTCCGTCAGAATGAGACTGTCTTTTGAGTTAGCCAGAGCTGTCTGAAGTTTAAGAAATGAACCCCTATTTTTCTAAACTCTGGGGAACTGCTGTTGGCTGGATGAAGCGACCCATCTAACAGTGAATTAAAATCCTAGTGGGGTTTCCTCCTCTGAGCTGTGAAGAGGTGACCGGAGGATTGAGTGCCTTGCTCTCTTGTGCATTGAGGTGGTCTTTTCACAACCACCCATCAGTATCTCATTTCCAGTTTTATTAAGTAGAACTTCACTCCATAAATCACATCTCGTTACTTGCAATACCAGAAGGAAGACATTTCCTGCTGGTACTGGGCACAAATGCTGTGCAGGCTTTTAGAGCTTGGCAACTGTACAGAGCCCAGTCCTGGTGCAGAAGCACAGAGGTCTTGGGTTTCCCAGGGCATCAGAAGGGTCTGACTCTGCACCTCTACAACTGATGATGAGGATAGAAAGCATGAGTTGATGTGGGTGCTGTTAAATTGATTCAAATCAGGAAGGTCGGATGAGCTAATACCAGTATGAGAAGAGGACAACAGACAAGCTTCTCTGATGTGCCTCAGCTACGCACTTGCCTCAGTGCCCAGAATATCTATTTACAGTTTGGGGTTGAGTTTCTGTATGCTCTTCAGGTTGGACGTTTACCTGTGCTAAACAGCCATGTGACAGTAGCTGCTGCATTCCCCCAGCACAGTGTCCCAAACAGCCCCCTCAATAGTACAGTAAACAGTTGCTTTGTCTTTTGTCTTTATTAGTCCCACAGGAGACAATATTGCCTTTGCTTATGACCCTGTGCTCTTGCTGGTACAGCTGTCTTCCTGCCAGAGCACGTATTAGTTCCTGAGCTCAGGGTGCGTACAATGTGTTTTGTTATGTGTTGACACAGACACACACACACTGGTTTACCCTAATGACGTGGGTCTCTCTGAAAACTGAGAGCCAAATTTCAGGCAGCCATGGAGGCTACACAGGATCCAAAGTATTACAGGATGTCTCCCTACATGTCAGAGTTGATTTCGGACGGACAGGGAGGCCAGACAGGGGGAAAAAAAGAAAGAAATAAAGATGATTTACAGGCCTGAGCAGTCTTCCAGCATCAGTGGTCATAACTGAGCTTTCCCTTGCCAAAGGATAGACTTTGCCTAACTGAGCTGCCCATCCTGAGAGCATGAGGGTATCTGAGCTGCTCTTGGGTCCTGCTCCAAATCCCTGGGTTGCAGCGACACGGCCCCTGCACTCTGCTAGCTTCAGTTTCGTCATTCCATGCATCTCCTGGCGCAGGCAGGCATGGGCAAGTAATTTTTGGCAGCCACCTCTGGAACCACATTAGTACTGTACTATAGGAGCTACTGCCACCGAGATGTCCTCGACTTCATCCGGTCCTGCCAAAGGGCACCACTGCCCTTCCTCTGGGACGGGTTACGGTGGTCAGCAGCACAGCAGGTACAGAAAGCGAAGCCTAGCATCCGGAGGGGATAGACATCTGTTTCAGCCGGGAAGCCTGGCTGTCTACAAAGCAGCTTAAAAGGTTATCCTAGGTAAAAGAGGCAAACAAAGCAAACTTGTGGGCTTGTTTCCGTGGATACTTGCCTGGAAGTGGAGGCATCCTTTAGAAGTCTTCATAGCCTCAGTGCCACAGATTGTTATGAATCACTTGGGACAAATACATCCTCAAAGCAACAATGACTTTTTAGTCTATTGTAAGTAGCTCATGTGTTGATGTTTTAGAGAATAACATTGCTTAATGTGTTTATACTTTCTGAAGGATGACGCAACGATGGCTCTTTATAAGGTAACCAGCTCTTGTGGAAAGACCCATATGGCAGGTACAGCATCCACGGCACTGTTATCCAGAACATCCTGTTGTCATTTGCACAGAGCTTTTCTTTTGGGTGTTCGGACATATACTTTTCTCCCTGTTCCTTTTTTCACTCCAGCAGATATGTGCATGGCACCCGTTTATAGCCCATTCCAATTTTGCTTGCCGCAGGGGCAAAACTTTTTTCAGAACTTCCAAAAAAATTTAGTAAACTCCCTTATGCGTGTTTATGTAGCCTTTCATCAAAGACTATAGAAAGAGGCCATGTGGTCTTGTGGCTAGATCAAAGCTGGAAAGCTCCTGAGATCTAATCTGGGCTGAGCCAATGACTCACTGGGTGGTTTTGGCAAGTCACATGATCTCAGTTTGCTTAAGTCTATCCAGCTGAAAAAAGCAGGCGAGAAATACATGCTGAATCCAATCTAAGCTTTCCAACACAGATGTATTTACAGGAAAGAATCTAAATTGATACACCACACACACACGCTAGAGTTAATACTCCATAACAAAGACACCAGGCTCTCGGTAATACATATTGACTTTGGACCTGTGGCTCTTCCTTTGCATTTGCAGTTCTCAAACAACCTCAACATATGCAGGATTACATGAACAAAAGGCTGTGTACATGCGTGAATCCTTGGGATCTTGTGCTGTAGTCACACTTTTCACTCCATTCTTTAACCCACCTCCAAGAGCGGGTATCTTACGTTGTCCACCTTGCCAGCAAAGGAGTGTGTTCAGTTCTTTTTTTCCTTATTTTATTACCATTTTACCAGATTCTCTCAGGACACAGCACGTGAGTGCACAGGCAATTACCATCATGCATGCATGCAACGGCATTTTTGCTTTGCATGGGCCTGCAGCCTGTAACGCTGCTCCCAGACTACCTCCGAGTGGGAAAAGCCCAGCTCCGCAGCTGCCTGATCCCAATCTCCAGTTAGTATTTATCCAACAATTCCTCCTGGAAAGATTCTCCACTGGCAAATAATTTCCCTCACGTGTTTTCCCCTTACACCTGTTTTGAGGCTGAGAACATTAGGAAGGCAATCCTGATCTTAATCTATATTGTAATCCTTTCAGCCGAGCATGGAATGGAGTGAGCAACCTGTTAGCCTGACAGTCGTAATATCTGGAGGACGATTGTGTGCCTGGAGTTATGCTGCCATGCTGCGACAGCGTTGAGTCACAGGCGGAGCGGCGGTGGGGGGGAAAGTAAAAGGCTAAAAGTAAAAAGTTCCTACACGAATCTGAGATTTTCGCTATTACTGAAACCCTCCTGTTCTCTGCTTGCACTTGCAAGCCCAGAGAGTGATTTGCAGAGCACTTCCTGGCTTTCAGTAGGCTGGGTGCAACCTCGGAGTCATCTAAACATGTGCCCCGCCACCCCCTTTTCTCCCCTCCCTGGTCTGAATAAGCCCAGAGGCTGAGCTGCGTGGCTTATTGAGGCAAGAGGTAGCGGGAGCAAAGTGGCTGGTGGCCTGGCATCACCCAGGCAATTATAAAACACAACCAGCAGCCCAGGCAACCCTGGCATCACCCGCAAAATTCCCACTCTCAGTTGCTCCAGTCCCCTATCTCCCCTCCACATCCACACTCTTCCTCCCCCTGCCGCCACAGCTCCCAGTCTCACCCTCATCCTCCCCTGTGTTCCCTGGCAGCCCGTGGCCCAGTGCCATGAGGGGCATATTGCTTTGTGGGCCAAAAGTTGCCCAGACCTATGTTAAATGCACAACTGATGATCCCACCTGATGGGCACCACAAGGGAGAAGCCACATTCCAACTCGAAGCACCAGTGAGTTCCCAAACATCTCTCATGCCATCACACACACCAACACAACGCAACACTTGCAGCAGCAAAACATCTCAGAGAGCTGAGGCAGGGTGTCCCCACGCCTATTAAAATTCCGTGGGCTACTTTTGCTGCTAAAATCACCATTTTTCTCTTATTTTCATGGTCCTTTGCAAGTGAAGCCACAGCTGAAGAGCCCAGAGGGATACCTTATAGTTGGAAGTGTTAAAAAACTGGAGCCAACCCTTGAAGGTGTTTTGCGGGGCAAAAAAAAATTCAGACTCTAAGTCTGAATCTCAAAAACTGTTTTGAAGCACTANGCTGGAGCCAATCCTTGAAGGTGTTTTGAGGGGCAAAAAAAAATTCAGACTCAAAAACTGTTTTGAAGCACTAAAGAACTACCCAGATTCATTTGCAGTAGAAGGGAAGGGAGTTTTGAACCAAAACTAAGCAAAGTACTTAAACATCCCACTCCAAGGTAACACCCTGCAACTGGCCATCCTGCTGATCTTATTCTAAACCAGAAAGAAATGATGCATGTATTCGCCTCAGGGGAAAGAAAACCAGTTTTCCCTGAAAATATATTTGTTTTTTCCTAACGGGCACAACGGGGCTGCAAGTCACTTCTCAGTGCTGGGCTCGTCCTTCCCATCACAGCAGCTGCCACCGTGGCCAGACACTTGTCCCTGGAAGCTGCTGCCCAGGTCAGACCCAGCGCCACTGGACTGTCCGGTGCAGGGTTACAAGTCAGGATCTGAGGTGAAACAAAATGTCAGCAGGCTCCGATGGTGTTGGCATCCCTTGTGCTCTATTAAATACATTAACAAGTAATGGCATAGTAAACTCCAAGACTCAGTGGAGTAATTAAAACAATAAAATCTTTAGGGTTGAAATGATGCCTTTTGTTGTGGGTGGAAGGCAAGCGAAAAAAAAAAAAAAAGAGCTTTA
>VZTV01009457.1:15254-38273 GCA_013400875.1 Anhinga rufa
CCTTGCATTTTGCACGTGGCTGAATTTCACTCCAGTGAACAAAAAAACCACCCAATGGTTGAATTCGGTAACAGGAACTACCGCGCCTGTGTGTCGAATATGGGAAGAGTCACAACTTCTGCCCTGGGCTCGTACAGTTCTGCCCTGGATGGAGAGCCCAGAGCAGTGCTTCACTTTGCACAAAGTGCTGACACCAACAAATACCATAGTAGTGGAAGTAACTTTAACAAAACAGTGCTGGCCAGCACAGCACTTCTGAACCCCAGCTGCCTTTTTTTTTTTAAAGTTGTTTTGAAAGTTAATTGTTGAGCCTCACAAAAAAAAATAAAAATTAAAATTGAGTTGGGCAACTATTTATGCCAAGGTTAAATTGGGTCAAATCCTGAAATCCTGACTTCAGGCCAGACTCTACAGTTCCCATTGATTTACACAGGAATGTTGCATGCACTGGAGAATTTCTCCCCGGGTTGCTCCTCAGGCTCCGCTGGGTGAACACTGAGTTAGGATCTCTAGGTTTGACCCAGCACGCAGCAAGCAGGCTGGCAATGCAGTGGGCTGCTGGGCAGGCCAAGCCTGACTGCTCCAGATTACAGTGGTTGCATTATAATTTATGCCAGAGCAAAACTCCTGAGTATATCCTGACTATAGTTGCGTTATAGTTCATGTCAGAGCAAAACTTCTGGATATACCCTTATGATCTGGCTGGGGATTTTCGGCATGTGGGATCTGTGGGACCAGATACCCCATGCCTGGAAACTGGCTCATCTCTGCAGAAGACGCAGTGGGGCTGCCAGGGTTTAATTGCAGCTCTCTGCTTTCTCAGAGGCATCTGGTTTGAGTGAAGCCTTTCTAACTTGCACCAATGGGGTAGGACC
The DNA here is from genome assembly GCA_013400875.1 of Anhinga rufa. NCBI lineage: Eukaryota > Metazoa > Chordata > Aves > Suliformes > Anhingidae > Anhinga > Anhinga rufa. Next base: position 16,130 of record VZTV01009457.1, read on the forward strand.
CACAAGGGCTCACAGCAGACAACTCAGCGACGTGCTGGTCGCTCCCATCTCCAGTTGTCTTTGCCTCTGTAACTCCCTGGCATTTTTTGACACTTTGCTAGCAAAGGAGGAGCAACCGGGATATTAGATGGCTCCATTGGCAGCATGCTGTGTGTCCTTGTCACCAGGAGCATCCTCAGCTGGCCAATTAAAGGAAAACTCCAGCTCTCTTAGGCAGCCCAGCATAGCAAGCAGATAGGAGATGAGAAGCTGTTCTTGCATGTTTTCAGAGCACGCATTTTCTATACACACAGAGTGATTTATTCCTCCTTACTTTGAACTGCTGCAGCAGCCTGGTTCATGGCTGTATCATTATGCATATACTTTTTTTTGATTTGGTTGATTGCTTCCCAGCTTAACTCTTCCCTATTAGGTCTTTAACTGAAGAATTTCTCCCTTTGCTTTTGAGGGTGACACACATCCTTCAGCAGCTGCAAACATATCTGAGGAAAGTGCACTATCCAGCACATTGGTGCATTATTCTGTTGGGTATTTTATGTGATGGTCACTGGAAGAATCTCAGTGCTGAACTGTACTTTGTCTATGTTTGGCATGTGGTGAGACTAAATAATCTTGTCTGTCACAAAGTCACTCCTGCTAGTTGTTTCCAAATGAATCAATAACCCTTTTAAAGCCACAGCTGCAGGACCACGGTCCATCTACTGCTGGCTTTTGAACTGCCTGCAGTCACACCCGGCATTAGTTATTCTATGTAAGTCATCCCATTGACTCTGAGAAGCGCTGGGGATGTTCAGGGCTTTGTGTTTAAGTGCCAAACCATGGACATGCTTCCACTCACCCGGTGCTGGGAGTCCATTGCAGCTGGAGTGCTTTCCAGAATGATTCATCCTGACCTTTGCTTGAGACGCGGAACTGCTTCCTAGCAAAGATGAACCCGATTTCTGGAAGAATCACTCCAAGAGCATAGTGGAAAATTTCCAGAAATAATTAAATGCAATCATTTGCAGGGGTCAAAAGATCTGGACACCTGTTTCCTGGCAAGGCGGCCAGGAGGCCAGCTGTCCCAGTGCCCGAGCAAGATTAGCACCTGGGTAAAGAGCAGCTGACGGGTGCTGAAGATAGCAAGACTGAGGTCAAGCCAATGGGAAGAAGAGAGGTAAAGACTGCATTGCTTTTCCAGAGGCCTCTGCCCAGCATAGAATCACAGCATGGTTTGGGTTGGAAGGGACCTTAAAGATCACCTAGTTCCAACCCTCTCTGCCATGGGCAGGGACACCTTCCACTAGACCAGGTTGCTCAAAGCCCCATCCAGCCTGGCCTTGAACACTTCTAGGGAGGGGGCATCCACAGCTTCTCTGGGCAACCTGTTCCAGTGCCTCACCACCCTCACAGTGAAGAATTTCTTCCTAATATCTACTCTAAATCTAACCTCTTTCAGTTTAAAAGCATTACCCCTCATCCTGTCACTATACTCCCTGATAAAGAGTCCCTCCCCATATTTCCTCTAAGGCCCTCTCTAAGTACTGCAAGGCCACAATAAGGTCTCCCCGCAGCCTTCTCTTCTCCAGGCTGAACAACCCCAACTCTCTCAGCCTGTCTTCATAGGAGAGGTGCTCCAGCCCTCAGATCATCTTCGTGGCCCTCCTCTGGACCCACTCCAACAGGTCCATGTCTTTCTTATGCCAGTGGCCCCAGAGCTGGACACAGTACTCCAGGTGGGATCTCATGAGAGCGGAGTAGAGGGGGATGGACGTGGATCTGCTTAGCATTGCTGTATCTTCTCACTGCAGAAGATGGGCAGTGGCTTGGGATGGGTGTGTTGGCAGCCCCCAGCAACTCCGTCAGATGCCAAAAGGCAGGCTCTGAGCTGCCTCTACAAACCTATCCCAGAGCGTTTGCATTGAACCTCTGACAACATGGTGGAAGACCTGGTTAGCTCCAAACCACCTTCCCCGCACCACAGGTGCAGGGATTTTGCTGAGGGAAGCTGTCAGCAGTAATAAGCAATCTCCTCTACTAGCCCACAGCCCGAGTTCCCTGCGCCACTCTGCCTGCCGCTGGGTGAGGCCTCTTCCTCTCGGGCTCTGACTCATGCCCACATGCATGAGCAGGATGTGCATCACAGGCCAGCCCCAGGTCACCAGCTCGCCCCGGCACCCTGCAGGAGCAGCCCTGCCTGTGTCCGGCAGCCAAAGCCCTGCCAGCAACCTGAGCCATACCCAGCGCTGGGGACTGAAGCTCGGTGTAACTCCAACATCTTCCCTCCAGCACAGAAAGACATCCCAGGATGGACCATCTCCTGGCCATGGCTATTAAAAACAGTGTTGTGTCTCCAGCAAGGACAGCTTGCCCAACAAGCCTGCAGGCAGGGGGGTCCCTCATGGCTGGAGTCCAGGTCCCATCCTGACAAGTCAAAAGCACTCTCCCTGCAAAACCCACCCTTGGCCCATGCTGGAGAGAGATTTTTCAGGGCTTTCACTGCACTTGGCACATGCACATGAAGCGCCGGGGCCACAGCACGGCATGAAAAGGTGCTCCCCCTCCAGCCAAACCACAAATCCTGCTTTTCCCCACATGCCCAGAGAAAAAGAAGGAGATTGAGAAAAATGTTACCAAGTCAGGAAATCATTCTGGAAGAGGGGGAGTAGTTCCTCTAACCTCACACATGGGGAAAGAAAACTATTTGCTGACTTTGCCTTATTTTTTAATTTATTGTTTTGCCAGCTGCTGAGATAAAAGGACAAAGCTTTGCCTGCTGTAATGAGGCAGCCAGTCAAGCATGCCTTTGCAGCACAGAGCATCTGGCCGGGACACCGGTGACGAGTGGGGAATAGTCCAACGGGTTCACAGGACACATCCTTTCAAATCCCTCTTTGCAACAGTGGGGACCGGACACTTGCTCGTTCTTCCTCACAAGAAAGTTTGAAATATCCTGGAGATCATTAACTTCAGCAGACAGGGCTCTTACATATTAAGGATCACAAGACCCATGATGAAAAATCCCATGAGTTCGCTGATTAAGCCTTTCTGCCCTCTGCGCTCACATCCCCATCGCCCCAAGCGCTGCAGCCGCCTCTGAAAGAGCACAGCCATTCTGCATTGCTTCTGGTCCCCATGGGGAGTGACAGCAGCACAAAATCCCTCCAGAACTGGGCCAGTCAGCTCTCTTCAGTGGTTCCAGTCATATTCTTGTGTTTTGGAGCATACCCCCTTTCCAAGCAAGGTAACTCTCCTGGTTTTAGCTGGGATAGAGTTAATTTTCTCCCTAGTAGCTGGTATAGTGCTGTGTTTTGGATTTAGGATGAGAATAATGTTGATAACATACTGATGCTTTAGTTGTTGCTGAGCAGTGCTTACACTAAATCAAGGACTTTTCAGCTTCTCACACTGCCCTGCCAGCGAGGAGGCTGGAGTTCGCACAAGAAGGCACAAGAGGCTGGGAGAGGGCACAGCTGGGACAGTTGACCCCCAACTAACCCAAGGGATTCCACACTGTATGACATCACGCTGAACAAAAAAATGGGGGGAGTTGGCCAGGGGGGCACGGCCACTGCTCAGGAACTGGCTGGGTGGTCAGCAGGTGGTGAGCAATTGCATTGTGTATCATTCATTTTGTATAGTCTTTTAGCATTATTATTATTTTCTCTTCCTTTTCTGTGTTATTAAATTGTCTTTATCCTGACCCACGGGTTTTACCTTTTTTCCGAATCTCTCCCCCATTCCACTGGGTAGGGGGAGTGAGCAAACGGTTGTGTGGTGTTAGCTGCCTGCTGGGTTAAACCACAACAGTAATTTAATGGAGCAGCGCCAAGCTCTGCTCTGGAATTCACTGCCACAGGATTTCAAGACCCTAAAGTACAGATAGGGTCAAAGGCAGCCAAGCAACTGTTCAATAGGAAGGTCCTCGGAGCATGGTTAAACACTAAGGTGGGCATCAGTGGGCCATGCTGTCCCAGAACCATAGCATGGTTTGGGTTGGAAGGGACCATAAAGATCGCCTAGTTCCAACCCCCCAGCCATAGGCAGGGACACCTTCCACTAGACCAGGTTGCTCAAAGCCCTGTCCAACCTGACCATGAACACTTCCAGGGATGGGGCATCCACAGCTTCTCTGGGCAACCTGTTCCAGTGCCTCACCACCCTCACAGTGAAGAATTTATTTGCTAGTATCTACTCTAAATCTAACCTCTTTCAGTTTAAAAGCATTACCCCTCATCCTATCACTACACTCTCTGATAAAGAGTCCCTCCCCATATTCCCTGTAAGGCCCCCTCTAAGTGCTGTGTCCCTGTGCTGCCCGGGGGGACATCACAGGGGGAGCCTGATGGGCACCTGCCCTGCTCCCATGCACATCTGTAGTCATCTGCTGGTGCTTCTCCTGAGGACGGGTGGACCTGTTGGCCTGACAGCTTCCTGCCTTCCCCCAGATTCCTGCAGCTTGGGCACAGGCATGGGGCTGGGGAGGGGCAGGGTTCTCCACTATGCTTGTCAGCCAACAATTTCACACAAGCACCAGGGTGGGTTTTACCCTTTCACCTGGGGTGTGAGGGCTGTTGCCCCCCTGCTTTGCAAGAAAGGCTGACGCCTGACCATTGTGAGCCTTATTCTGCTATCTTTACTCAGCAGGGGAAACACTTACTCACACCAGACGTCCCACTGCCCATCTGCAAAATCATAGTGATTGGGCATGAGAGTCTTGCACAGCCTTTTAAAGCCCCAAATTATTTTGATACTTTGCCCCGTTTCTAGCATGGCAAAGAAAACTCGCAGTATTTGAACCTTAGCGAGGCTACGAATCTGACAAGTTGAGACTTGACGGGGATGTTATCACAAGGCCCAACAATGGCTTTACACTCAACTACATTTATGGTTTCTGTGATTCATCTAAATGTTTATGGCTTTGTCACTACCTGGAAGTTAAGAAAAAGAAAAAAAATGAAAAGGAAAAAAAAAAAGCCCTGTAATGAACTATTTGCTGGTGCAAGACGCTGGGTGACACAGGAGAAACTGAGCAACTACCTTAGGCTGTGGGGAAGAGTCATTTTCTGTGGTGACCGGAGCTATATTTGATTTCTTAGGCAATGTCAGCTTTTGCATGCTACATTCTTTGGCTAATCGCCAGTGCGATGTGTAATACTTTAGCCACACTGTTGTTACTTAATCCTTTCCTAATCTGCAATTTGCGCAAGAGGAGCAAAATCTAAGCAAAGCCACTGAGAACATCTCCACTAATAATTTATCAAACTTGACTTTTGTTGTTGGCAGGAGACGGTAGTCGGTGGAGGTGAATGTTTTCCCACAACAGCGCCGTATGATAAACACGGGGCAGCTGATTCATGCCGCACTTATTTTCTGTCATCCACCCTTCGTGTCACCCTGATATTTCTTCGAATGATAAGCCCACATGTGTGCTCACAACACACCGCCAAGGTCCCAGTTTCATATCTTTCTGCAAATTACACATTAATTAACCATTAATAACAGTGGGAGTTGCATGCAGAAATCCACACCCGCTGTGATGAGACTGTGCCCTCGCTGAGCAAGTGCCTTATTAATCACCTGCATTTCAGCACCGGAGTTGCCTCCGCAGCCCTGTGAGACAAATGTCCCTTGAGAGGAAAGCGCACGGGTGCTCGTCAGCCCTAATCCTGCCATAAAGAAAAGCGTTACCTCTTGCTCTATGAATTTTATTTATTTTGGTCCTCTGGGCAGTGCTTGCTGTTGTTAGAAACATGATTGCTTCATACAGTTATGTTAATGTTTGCATTTGACAGAATGTAATTGATACTTCTGCTCTGGCTTCAAAGCCAAATTAGGAAATGAAGTGCTGCACATTAGCTTGTTTAGCTGGTTAAATACTGTAAATAAATATATACAGTGCAATGAAAACTAATGAGTTTTCTTTAAGGCATTTTCTAAATAGCTGGCTTCATAAAAAAAAATGTAAAATGTTCCTGCCGTGAACTCATATCCTGAGGATTTGTTCTTTTGCTGCAACAAAAACTGATCCTGGCTGAAATCTGAACTCTGGATTTCACCTGGAGACTGGGATTTTGCAAGTTATGGAGGAATCAGGGTATGAACTATTGCAAATTTCATGGTGCTTTTACCAACAATAGTTCTGAGAGATGTTGCATTTAACAAAGCCATTTTTGCAAGGGATTAATTCAGACTTGTGGTTATATGTCAAGCTATTCTTCTCAGTGTTCGCTAGGAAAATGTTATATTTTTAAGAAGAATTTGCATAGGGTATTTCTTTGTGCTGCTAAATCTGTGCAGTGCCGTAACACTAAATGTTGGGATTTTTCCCTGACAGAAGGTAACAGCATGGAAAAAACTGGGAAAGAAGATCTGCTTTTGTATAAAGAGATAATCTGAAGAGATTTGCTTGACAGAACGCACTCAGCAGTGGTTGAATAAAATGTGTTTTTCAAGTTATCTCTCAGGCTTACCCTCAATGCATTAAAGCAGAGCTAGGGAAGAGCTTGCACAGACTTTGCAATCCAGCCAAGCGCAATGAATCTTCGTCTTGCACATCTTTATGAAAAATTGCTCTTTTCTCCCTTTTCTTTCATAAATAATACATTGATGAAACAGTGCCTTTGACTCGCTTGAAGGTGTTCTAAGATCAGGGCAGTTTTTAGCATAGGTAGAACTGAACCTCTACCAATCCTTCTTAATTAACTGCAAATAACCTCGGCAGTATCACCTGCTTGGCAAAGAGATGCTGACCTTAAATCTGAGCTTGCTGAGCTGGCTGTTTTACCTGGTGCTTTAAGAGGAAGCTGGTTTATAAATTCTGCTGTGCTACTTTAAAAAGAAAATTATTGAACTGATGCCTAAAATGCAGCTGAAGTATCAAGAGTTGATAAAAATATATATCTGGGATGTAAGCTCTATCCTGACAGGGTGGTGGTTTGATGCCGGTTTAAGATGGAGCCTGGGAGTAGTGAAAAACCTCAATTTTTTTCTTTTTTGTGTTCTCAGCAGCAGAAGAGGACTGAGGGCTCCCAGCACTTTTTGGAGAGGCCAGCTGTATCTCGCAACTTCAAGACGAAAATTGTGACCACCTCTGAGAAATACATAAGAGATTCAGGCAATCCTCATCCAAAAGGACCATTTAAAAATAGACAAATTATGACTCCCTCAAAAAGAAATGTATGCATTGCATAAATCAAAGTTCTCACACCCACCATCAAAATTTAATCGCTTAATATGCTGGTTCTTTCAACATGCTCTGAAACTTTGTATACAATAATACAAACGATGGGGTTACGAAGCAATAGCAATTCATTCTGCTGTACAAATGGATGTTGCATTATAATCCCTAAAGCAACACAGAGGCTGTTTGCAGATGTTACTACAATTTGGCATTTATTTTAATTGCTCTACAGTGTAGCTCATGTGAAATAAAGTCATGGGATGACCTACACATTCACCTACTCAGGGTGACTTAACTGCAGAGGAAAAAAAAAGTGTTTTGAAAGTTTTCAAGGTTTCACCAAAGCACAAACCTCCTGCAGTTGTTTTAAAAGGATGCATCAGGGCTTCCATCCAAGCCTGAAAGCATGGTAGGGCAGGGGGTAATTTAATCAGCCAGGCTATGTGGTACATGTATTTTTACAAGTCTTGCAAGAATAACATCAGTAAAGTAACTTGAGATATTTTGGTGTCTGACATTCACTCAGTAAGTGCTAAGAAAATATGCTTACTGCACTGATTGCTGGTTTCTCAGAGTGGGAATCAAGGTGCCTAATGAAAGTCAGTGCACTTTGCTTTAGCACTGACCAGGTCCCTATTCCCTCTTTTTCTCTTTCCATTCCCCTTCTAAAAGCAGAGCCTATTTAAAAGTTGCTCCTGCTCAAAGAGCTGCCTGGAAGCAGTTGCTCTGGTGAACAGATTTCAAGCAGAAGGACAAAGTTAAACATGAGGCAAAGTATAAATAAAAATCAAGACTCTCTTCCTCCTCCTCTCTACTTGTGAGCGATGATCTCACCGCTCCGGGTGGATTACAAGGGTGGCTTGATCTCTTTCAGGAAAGCACATTCTCTAACCTTGATACTGCTGCTATTTATACTCCTCTCTTCTTGCCACAAAGAAAAGCAGCTCTCATAATCTTTCCCTTCATTTTTAACGGGAGCACCAGGCAGCCTCTGCGCTGCCTCCCGGCAGCAGGGTCAAGCCCCTGCCTACTGACTCCAGCTCCTTGTTAAAGCCAATGCTCTCAACCACTGCCTTTGCATCTGGCTGCTCACTTTTAGACACCTGAGAACTGATTTTCCACTGGCTTGAGCATCACATTGCCATGCACACAGGTGCAGGGTGGCAGCCTTGCAGTGCCATAGCATTTTGCGCTCATGGGGCATAGATGGTAATGAATGCTGAAAGGCAATAGGGTTTCTAAAGTTCAGAGGCAGAGCTGTAACCCCTCTCCCCCCTTGTTTATCAGATGAATAGGACACCCCATTTCACGTAGCTCTGGGGACATCTCAGGTCCTTTCCACCTCCCAAGAAGCAGGAGCCATGCCCTGTCCCCACTCATCTCCACGGAGATTCAACCGGAGGCAGAGCCGGGGAGTCAGGGCTCAGACCCCAGCAGCTCAGGCACGATGGAGCACACATAGGGACCGTAGATGAGCTGATCCTCTGAGGCCAAGCCATGTGTTCAGATTAAACCAAACATACTCAAGCTATGTTCCCCTCGAGACACCACAAGAAATGGGGGCAAACATTATGAAACCAAGTTTATTAAAACTTTCTACAAGTCAGACTTTATCATCCAGGTTTCCACATACATATACATATTTACAAGTTGGACATAGTGTTTTTAGCTTTTCTGGCAGAGTTTTCTACCGATATATACAAATGTATTGTTTCTCATAGAAGGGTTAAACTGTATCACAGATACAAATGTCAAGCAATCATGAGAGGTTTAGTGCAACGGAGAGCTGTAGCGCCCTGCTCTTAATGCTCATGATTCTGTCAAGTTAGTATTGCCAACAATAATTCACATTAAATTGCTCTTCGACACCTCTTATTAGGACAAACAAAGTACAACAAAACAAGAGAACAAACCCCCAAACAGTAAGGTATGTACAAAGTACACAGTCCATGAGGTATACATGGTATTCTCACAACGCATGGTGGGACTGCAGCTTGCCGGGGTTTACCCTTAAAATGACTTCACTCGAACTGTGCCGTGTGGGGGACGCACGTTACCCAGCCCACGGCCATTTCAGAAACCGCGCTCTTGCCTAAGGCAAATGGACATCTCTTTGCATAAGCCACTGGACACAAATGTGAAACAAAGCAGAAATTTTAGGCAGGACTAAGCTTTACTTACCCCCAACCCAGGAAGCTAATGATTTAGATATATTCATTATCCACGCACATTGGAAAGACTATGAATAATCATGCAAAAAAAAAAAAATTAAGGGGGGGGGGGAAAGTAGCTGGAGGCAAACGACATAACCTGAATAATCAACTAAGGGCGTATGGAGATTTTACTCTTAAGACTAACTTTTTGGTGGGGAGAGGGGGGAAGAGGAGAGGGGATGTGATGTTTTTAAGAGTTGAGACTGTAGGAAAACACGACCGTGTTTACATGTACTGTACAAGATACCCCTTATCGTTTTCCAAGGGACGGCGCCCCAGCCGATAGTGTTACAGTTTGGTAAACGGATATGTTTTGGCACTCGGAGCTAACGAGACCTGCTACTTGACAAGCTCGCTGAGGGCATAAAGTTATATAGGCTACGCCATGGTAACGCGAAGCTTAAGTCTATTTAAAATGCTTTCCAGGTCAGCGAATGGAATCGGAGGGGATCCAGCTGGGAGATCCACCAGTTTCTGCTTCGGAAAGAGCCACAGCAGTGATTTGTCTTACGGGTGGATCTAGGAGCTTCATGCCTCTGGAAGGAAGATCAGCTGGAGGAGCAGCAGCAAGCAGGCAGCTGGCCGTGGCGGGCGAAGACCTCCTTCCCTCATTAAAGTGCGCTTACAGTCAGAAAGCTACTTTGCAAGCCGGTCTGTGTGGCACGCCGAGTCGATTCTCCTTTTTACCCATTTCCGTCAGATTTGCTCAGTTAGAGGTGTGCCTCGTGGCCCCCCACCCCCTAAGCATCGCAGCCAGGGCTCCGCACCCCCGTAGCCACCGTGGGAAAGCGGAAGGGGCTGCCTTTCTGTCTCACACCTCACCAGCCTTAAGATTCTGCGGCCAAGGTGCAGCCAGTTACATCGGTGGAGGACGCGGGAGGCAGGAGAAAAGCCTCTCGCAAAGCTGCACGGGTCCTCCACGGCCGGTGGGATGGACCTACCAGCACAGCAAGAAGATGAAACTCTGAGTACGCTCAGGGAGTGGAGACCTATGGGTTGGCATTTATTTTAAACAAGGTCACTTTTCTGACCATACTGGCACTTTAAGATGCTGTTGAGTTTGCAGATGTGGAAAAATGAAACCCTATGAAGATGCCAGAGGTGAGAACTGCCGAGGTTTGAGATTTCGGGGTTAGCAGAAGAAGGAACTAATGTCATCACTGTCTCCGTGGTATTCTGGAACAATTTGATCCGAAGTTCCCGTCTCCTGGTCTGTATATCCAGGCTCCAAGACTGCCTCGAACCAAGGGTGAAGCAAGATCTCTGGAGCAGTGAGTCTTTCAGAGGGCTCCCGCCGCAGGAGGCTGCGGATGAGGCATCGGGCTTTGGGGGAGACGTGATCAGGAATACAGAACTGTCCACGCCGGATTTTGGAAAACAGAGTGCTAGGGTCCGAGTCATGGAAGGGATAGCGTCCCACCAGCAGGGTATAGAGCATCACTCCCAAACTCCACACGTCGGCCGATTTTCCAGAGTAAGTCCCTGTTGTGTTTAGGATCTCGGGGCTGACGTATGCCGGGCAGCCGTGCTTGTCTGACAGTGCATCATCTTCGCCTTTGATGATGTGCGTGTCTTCCAGGCTCTCCAGCCGCAGCTGAGTCCTAGGGAGGGCAGGAGAGGAAGCCACAGGTTAGAAATAGCAGCACACAGGCACAGGTGAGCCCAGCGAGCCCCCCGCCACGGCAACCCCCACTCCCCTTCTCCCATAGGTATAAAGAAAAGGACAGGAAACACTCGTCAATTTGCAGTGGAGAAGTTGCCTGGAATCCTGGACCCGTGGAATGGAAGCGCAGCTATGTGCATCGGGCAGGTGCTCAGTGATGCCTGCTTATTTTATTTACTGGGGATTTTCACAACACAGAGGGCTCTCGAGGAACACCAGCAAGTCACCTTCTATCTATGCAGGTTGCGCTGCAGCTGCAAGGGGTTATTCGGCTACAGTGCATCATACACGCTGTTCAGGCTTTGAGCAAACAATGTCCAGCTGCGTGATTTTGCAAACTGCAAAGTCCAGCTCCCTTCCGCGCTTGCGGGAATCATCAGCTCTGCTGAGTTTTGTCTTTTATTTTTTAATTTTATTTTTTAGTCGCTATTCTTTTTGCCTCTCTGGAGGGTACCACTGCACCCACTACCTCCTGGGTGGAGATGGGTCCGCCCCGACCTCCCATTTTGGGGGGGGGGAAAGGGCAGCTTCTCGTCAGCTCGCCCTGGAAGGGCTCTGCGCTGCCTTACAGCCCGCCAGGGTGCAGATGCGTTGGCTGCAGCCTGTCCTCAGTGTGACCTCACCAAATACCCATTGGTTCTGCAAACGGAAAATATGACTCAACACAAACCGTGGGCCCGGGATTGGCTGCGGGAGCCCTGAAACTGCACCTGTGCCGGAGAGCCCAAGTCCGCCTGCCATTGCTTAACCCTCTTCTTGCCAAATGGGATGCACATGACACTCGCCTGTGCAACGCATTATTTCCAAATGAGCGAGACTGTGTGCAATGTAACATTTCAACAAATGTTTCATCTTCTTATGGGCGGGAAAAGCTGCAATAGTTTCCTTCAAAGGAATTACTTTCTTTGCATGTCAACATATGGTTGTTTCTGTTTAAGAGGGGCAGTGCTGCTTAATTTTCTTATCACGTTTATAAATGATGTCCCGAAGAAGCGCTAGCCCAATTTAAAAAAAAAAAAAGAAAAAACAAAACCCCCCCAAAAAACAAAATGTGTTTTCTTCTGCTTCAGTAATATTACCTCCAGTTTCATCAGATTAAGCACAACTCCATTACAGCTTTTACTTATATTTTTAGCTTTCCACAGGATAAGGAGCTAGTCAGAGCCAGTTTTACTGATGAAAAATGTATTTCTGGCTCTGCCACATGCGGTGAGGCACTACAAGAACAGCAAACACTCCAGGGAAATACTGAATTATTTCCCTAATCTAAATTTAACAACTAGATCCTGGATCTCCTTGCCATAAACCTAGGCTTTAGGCTAAGTTTTACTGAAGTGCTTTTCTTCAGCGCAGGATTCCCAAAGCAATATTTAACCGTGTCCCTGCTTCCCTCCTGTGCGTGCCCACATCCACGGGCACAGGGGGCACGAAAGCACCACCACCGGTAGCAGAGGAGGGAGAAAAGCCTCACAGGACACAGCTGGTCCTTCATTAGCAGCGTAACCCTGAACCCTGATCAGTGGGGATTGCAGTGAGGAGACCCCTCCCAAGCACCCCTCTCCCAGCCGCGGCGCTGCCATGGGGAGCTCTCCCGGGCGCGAGGAGGGACCAGAGGTCTGGCTCCTCACGCCTCCTGCCCCCTCGGACGGGTTCCCCCTCCCCAGCCCAACACCGCAGCCTCCCTCCTCTCCTTCTCTCTGCCTTTTATTCATCTGACACTGAATGAGTGGCACACATGACATCTTCTGGCACTAACGAGCATCTGAACTATCGTCCCTTTGTCTACCAGCGGGTTTCACTGAACTTCTGCTGAATGAGAGGAAGCTCCCGGAGAGCTTCCTCCCTTTCATCAGCCGGGATTTAACTATGAGCGAGCGTGTACCGGTTAGATCTGTGACCTACTACACACACGTGATGGGGACCTACTCGGATCGCTCGCAGGTGATGTCTGGCTGACACGGCTGTTTCCACTCCCTGGGACGCTTTTTGCGTCTCTGGATGCGGCATTCCTCCCTCCCCACTCACCCCAGGGCTGGCTGGTGACAACCGCTTACCTTTCTTCATTAGAGAAGACAAATTTCCTGAGCTTGAGGTCACCAAGTACGATGGCCGACTGGTGGCAGTGAGCTACAGCGGAGACAATCTGCTTGAACAGCCGGGCAGCCTCCTCTTCCCTCAGCCTCTTGCAGCTCCTCACGTAGGAGTGCATGTCCCCAAAGTCCTTTTCAAAGAACACATAGGCCTTGGTGTCCCCGAGGATGACTTCGACGACCCCGGTGATGTTTCTGTGTGATGGCAGCTGAATGTAAGGCCGGATCTTGTCCTGGTAGTGTTTGAGGGGGAACACCTGTAAAGAGGAAATTAAACCAAAATTCATTCTCAAGGGCGTTGAAAGCAGCCGCTCGCGTAGCGACTCTCCCCAAACAATGACGAGGGAGCTGGAGGGGAGCCAGGGCTCGGCAGGACCGCCATTCAGAGCGGTGACCGAGACCCTTCCCGGTCCTTTTGTATTGAAAGCGTGTGTGGGGGGGGGGAACGAGACAAGCCACCATCCCCAAAGCCCTTCGGGGAAGGTACTCCGAGGTAACCCGGAGCTGCAGCTTACTGCCAGCGCACGTAAACCCCCACCGGCGGCAGGCTGGGCGTTTCTGAGCGGGGAGCAGCGGGAGGATGCCTTGCAAGGCTCCCCCCGCGCACCGCCGCCGCTCCGCCGCCCCGTCCCGCTCGGCGCTCACCTTGCAGCGCAGCTCCCGGCCGGAGCTCACGCTCAGCGCCCTCGACACCTGCTCCCGCTCGGCCAGCGGCAGCAGCAGGTAAGAGGCGATGNNNNCCCGCCGCTCCGCCGCCGGCGGGAGAGGCGGGGGCACAAGGAGACCCGGGGGCGCTGAGGCAGTCCGGGGGGCCGCAGTCGGCGAGGCGAGGGCACTTGGCGGCCGGAGCTTCCTCGGCGGGGCCGTCGTGGAGGGGCTGGAGGCGCTTGGCCGGAGCGCTGCGGCAGCGGGCGGCCGGCAGGAGGGACGCGGGGCGGCTCATGGAGGGGAGCGGGCGCGGGCGCGGAGCTAGAGGAGGCGGGCGGTGCGGGCTTGGCGCATCCCTTCGCTCTCCCCGCCGAAACCTCGGGCCGTGTCCACCATCTGCTGCCGACTCCGCGCTAAAGTAGTTGGAGGCTTTTTNACCCGCCGGGGCCGGGGCGCGGCGGGGAGCCCCCGCCGTGGTCCTCCAGCCGGTCTGGAGCAGGTACATCTCATGCTCGACTCAGTCTCCAGAGCTTGGAGGGTGTCACCCCTTGCTTTTGGGGTTCACCCCTTGCAAGCCCAGCCTGTTGGCAAAACCCTCAAGCCTCCACTGCCCGCTTGTAAGCACGAAGACAGAAGCAGGGAGCGTTTTCTAGCAACACTAAGCGATAGGAAGGTCACCGGCACCGAAGGATGAACGTCTCTTCTGCAAAGGCAGCCCTGGAAATGGCAGCAGCGGGTTTATCCGCGATCAGCGTGTGCTGCTGGGAAGCGGTGCCAGAAATTTCAAATGCCGCCGTAGCGCTTTCGAGACAGCTTCGCCTCGTGCGATGGGTAGAACCAAAAAGTTAAGCCAGACTAATTGTGCAGAGAAAGCAAGCCCAGCTCCGTTCCCAGGAGTTTCCCCTTTATACGTTTGCCACGCTTCCCTCCATCCCCGATTCTTGCTTTTCACCAATCACTAAATAATGATCGTTCATCCCAAGGTTTGCAGCACGAAGCTCTTGTGTATTTACCACCATTCATTCACGAGCATGGACTTAATGTGCACCATCAGAAATACTTTGTATTGGGTGTTTTCCATGTAAAAACTATCTGCTCTCCGAAAAAGGAATAGCATCGAGAGCAAGCAGCAGCCAGCAGCTGAAGTGACCTGTGAGGAGCAGAGAGTCGAGCTCAACAGCCACCAGCGGGCTCAGAAGTGTCGGTTTAAAGCAATAGTAAATAGATTTGCAGCCAGGGCTGTTAGTAAACAGAGGGAAAATGAGAGAAAACCAGACAGCAAATCATCCCTGGAAAAAATGCAGACAGCTGTAGTTTTGACAAGAGTGCTTCAGAAGGAAACTCTCCAGCTTTTCTGTTTACATATATGCAAATTTTCTGTAATTCAGTGCTGAGGCTTCCCTAATAACACAGCGAGCCCGTGTTGTGTTATTCCGTAGGATCGGTTCCTATCCTGTCTTGGTTTCCCCAACCCTGGTCTGTTTAAGCAGCAGAGAGGGCCCAGGACAGGGCCCCCCAGCTCTGAAGCCCGTGATGCCACGCGTGCAGGTATTCGCTCAGATTCCTGATAGATAACTGCACGGCAAACCCGTGCATGCCTTCAGCTACTTCTAGTGTATTTTAAGAAACACATGAAACTCTTGTGCGGGATGACTCATAGCATAGCAGTCCCATTAATGCATTTAAACATAAAACGCCTATGCCATAAAGGGATATCCCAGGGCCTGCATTTTCCTTTTCTCTTTTTTTTTTTTCCCCAGAAATACAATTCCGTTAATGTCTGCAGATTGTTTCTGAGTGATTCATCACAACTCTCAAAGCACGCTATTTTATTTCGTTCCTCTCATAGGTAAGGTCTGAGTATCCCTCAGACCTTTGTTTTACTTTTCCCTTCCTGGAAGTTTTGTGATTGGGATGCCACTGCCGGGTGACCGTACCTGGTAGGATGCTGCATGTGTGGGCTGCTTCCTACATCTAAGAGAGTGCGAGGTGGGGGTGCGTCAGTGCTTCTGGGGACAGGGGAAGGGTGTAGACACACCAAAATAGCAATGGACCTACATAAACCTACTCACGGGCATTAATAGCATATAACGGCATCCCCTGTAGCGTGCTCAGCCTGAGATGCAGCGTGAGCAGGAGTGAAGATGTCGCTGTAAAAACCAAGCGGTGCACCTGGGGTAAGTACATGCCTTTGGTCCTCACCCTCCTGAGGCTGTTCACTGTCCCCACTGAGGGGAAGGGCCATACTGAGGATCCATTTGCACACATCACTGGAAGCCGTACCCTTCACCTCCCCAGCCTCCCACCCATTTAAAGCCTCTTAGAGCCCACAGCTGGTCACCTCAAGCTGGCCCTATGCCACCAGGACCAGCACAGGTGCCACTGGCAGCCAAATGGGGGATGGCACCCACTGGTCCTTAAGAAGGGCAAAAAGCCCCAGTCATCATCCTGTCCCCCCAAAACCCCTCTGGGGCGAGAGAGGAGAGCAGAGCACAAAGGTACACACAGCATTGCACCCCACAGTCCGGCCACAGGCTCCTGGTGTCTGGGCAGCCTCCTCTGACAGGGATTCCCCAGATTTCTCGCTCTTGGGGGTGTCTGTGCTCACTGGAGCACAGACACTGGGCGTGCAGTCCCCAGAGGCCAGGAAAAGATAACCCTGGGCAATTCATCCCAGGTGTGCTGGTGGGTGCCCCCTCCCAGCTGACTGTGTAGACCAAACTTCAGTTGTCTACATGTGGCTCAGATGAACCCAAGCTTTAATCTCCCAGGTGTCGGCCTTTTGCAAAATGCGGGCAGTTCCCGACAGCAGGAAACTTTCATTGCTTCTTTAAAATGCCAGGCATGCTTTCAGGCACTCAAAGCATTGTCATAAATAAACATATAGTATCAATTATTAACCAAATTAATAATGCTCACTGCCTTAGTCTCAGTCTTATGTTTTGGGCATGGATCATAAGAAAAGGTCCACATCCAGACTCCTCTTCATCCCCACCAGATTCATTCCAACATGCAGAGCAGAGAATAGATTCCCACTTTGGCTTCTCTGTTTCTTTCTAAATTTTGGCTGATCCTCAAAATGCAAAAAAAACCTGATGCCAAGGATGGTGTCTGATGACCTGCACGGCATGGTGCTTCTGAGGGTTGAAACTTGTCCTCCTTACCCACCCCCACCAGTGCCCGCACGCAAGCCTGGTTTGCTTACGAACCAGTGCAGAGAACAGGAGGAACTCCAGGGAGAGGTCTGTGAAAAACAGAAGAACTGTTGCAGTATTTAGAAGATTTTTGCAGAATATGGGGCTACCACACTTGCCATAGCGGTCTCTTGTTCACTGCATGCCACACCACAGGCTTTTAAGCATCCAGGCATATCTCCTGCATTACTCTCCTCCTGGAATCAAAAGTCACTGAGGGGGGTGGGGTGTCTTCCTTCTATTCCCTGCACAAGCCTTCATCATTCCGTCTCCCCCTCCCCCAAAAAGGATTTTTTGGGGGCTACCTGCTTAGCATACATGCGATGAATACTAGCATGGCAATTCTCAGTTGTGCCTGTGGTGAATCCGAGTCTGAATGCCTTTACAGCCCTTCCAAATGAACCGAGGCAGTGTTAGGTATCTCGGATGGACAGCACTGTAAATCACTGTGCAGCGCAGATCAGTGCAGAATTGCACTTACAGACCTAACTTTGGGATAAAACATTGACTATGTCGATGAGTCTTGCTACCCAAGTGCCAGAAAATGAACCGTTGTGAGTCAGCAAACTACAAGAAACCAAACACCCAGCCTTGGATGCTCTGACAGGGTCCCAGTACCAGTGAGCTGGGGCAGGGATGGCCTTTGGGAGTACAGATCAGCAGTCTGTGCTTGGCAAAGGACAACAGTGTGCAACAGGCACCTTCCAAATGCTAGGGAAGTGTGAGGAGCTCCCAGTCAAAGGACATTACAAAATCATGACAAAAAGTAGATCCTGCCTTGGAAAATGATGGTCAAAGCAAGCAGGATCGCTCACTGTCTCCTCTCTTCCTGGAGTCCCAGCTGCTAGGCGAGGAGCTGGGACTGGAGCAGAAATAAGATCCCGTGGGATGCGTATCACAGACCTGGCACGTCCCAGCAGAGGGAAGGGTCTTGCCCAGCACGGATTTGCCAGAGCTGTGGCAAGCTAAATGTTGCTCTTCACATATTTTTTCTCTTTTTTAAAACAGACAAGCAGCACTATTGCA
The DNA here is from genome assembly GCA_013400875.1 of Anhinga rufa. Classification (NCBI taxonomy): domain Eukaryota; kingdom Metazoa; phylum Chordata; class Aves; order Suliformes; family Anhingidae; genus Anhinga; species Anhinga rufa. The sequence continues at coordinate 34,126 of VZTV01009457.1, forward strand.
TCTGCTAGATGAAGATTTGAGAATCCAGAATTTATGGTGGTCAGGCATTGACATTCCCTTTTCCTGGCATGTTATTTTATTTAAGGGGATTTTTGTTACGTAGTATCCAAGCATCTACCTGTCTCGCCCTCAGCCAGTGCCTCCACTCACCTGATCAGCTGCTTTTCCTTAGATGCTCACAAAATTATCTCCGCTGCTCCAGTTTTCTGACCCTTTATCTTTGTAACTAGAACAGCCAGAGGCAATGAGAATTGTGTAACCACCTCCCCACTTCCCAAGTGCTTGGGACAGGTCTGGTAACTTTGATAATATGTCTCACGGGATACACAGAGTAAATCTCTATTAGATTAGGCCACTTATAAATAAACTGGCTGCTTGCTATGGGAAGAAATTAAAAAGTCATTTTTTCAGTTATCGGATGAGACTGGCATGGCACACAAATACTTCAACTAATATTAAACTAGCAGACAAATGATGAAAAATAAATATCTTTATTTTACAAGTTATCTCAAGCCATGTAATGAAACTTAAACTACTGCTAAATAGAAAGCCAGCAATTTAAAACCAGCAGGACATCCATAATCTACTAGTATATAGAATCACCCTGTACAGACAAGGCTTAAAGAGTAGTTGTGTGGCCAGGTGATAAAGAACTTAAAAGTAATGGTTTTTTTTATAGCAGGAATGGCATATGTGGTAAACCCACAACCATCCTTAGACACTGTGGAACTCAGCGGCAGATTCACTGTTAAGATATAAAAACCTGGCGAGCCCGTAGTGACTTCAAAAGAAGTGCAATGTAATGGTGTTCACGTGTCTCCCCTCAAGCCTGTGCAGAAGCTGCTCTGAGGGTTGGTGTAGCTAGGAACTCTAAGTAATTCCCTTCTGATAAGCCAGTTGTTATTAAATCCAGGGAGTCTCATGAGCAGCACCTCCTGACTTTGTTCCTTTGTGGACTAAAGAGCATGAAGGCTTCTTCTGTTGCTTGAAAGACGTGTGAAGGTTCAGGTTTTAAACCTCAAATCCTGTTTTTACTTCAAAAGTTGATTGCACAAGCAGACAGTGAATGAGTGTCTCTCCATTTCCCTTGCGGTCAGAGAAGATCCTATTCATACTGAGTTTACAAGCAAACACTTCCTTTGGTAAGCTTCCCATGCAATTCAATTCATGTGCGTGCTTTCAAGCTCTGTCTTCAGGTCTGGACTAACATAAGAATAAGCAAGTGAGGCAGGCTCTCTTAGCCCACCACAGCACTTTCTGCAGCACTTTGAAACGATGAGACACACCGTGTTTTCTGTACATTGCTGCAGTCCTGCTGAGATTACTCATGCATCAAGGGGCTAAGGACATACAGGGGTATCTACCGTACCATGTACACCCATCCCAGAATTTTACTCACCTAACAATCAATCTAATGTTTTTACTTCTTATAGTTACTGGCTGGCAGCCTAGAATCTGCTGGCACCTACACATAGGATTCTCCTCTGAGCATTGCTGTGACCACGTTGTGTGTTTGAATTAATATATATTAACAGTAAGTACATTATGACCAGAAAATAAATCATTATTTATGGAAGAGTTGGAATTTGCAGTCAGTACTAGTCTGTACTTGTAGTGAGGAGCCATCAGCTTAAGGCTTTGGCTGCAGCAAGAGAAAGGAAACCTGTCCTTGGGATATTCTAACATTTTCCACTCTGGGAAGCCCCTTTCCTAGGTGCATGTCTTCACTGTATAACAGAGCACTATCCATTATGGAAATATTCAGTTAATGGACCACACAGTACCTCAGGATCCATACATGGAGATTTTTAGGGAAGTTGGAGATTAACATTCACTTGAAACAGCAGTGGAAGTTAATCAAGTTGCACAGTGAATTCTAAGCTAGTTTTGGCCACAATACTAGAGGTATTCTTAAGAAAAATGTCATGAGTTACTTGTGACCACAGGTAGGTAAGACCTTTGTCATCAGCCATTCATGAGGAAACATGAGTATGTCCGAGAGGGCATTGTCTAAAATAAGGCAGTGTGTTGGCCTTGGCTGTTGAGTCATCAGTATCACTTCCTGCAGCCCCTGCTTTTGCTCTGGGTGTTTCTCAAGGGAGCACTGACTTAGCCTACTCTTTTTGATTCTTCTAGAATGAATAAGATCACAGCTCTGAAGCAGTAATGATGAATATGTCCTTGATTCAGAGGAATGCACACTCCTTTCAGCACAAGTGTGCTAAATCTTCCATGAGATGCCTGCCTGATTAGTTTTTATCTTTACACATCATGGCTCCACTGATTTGAAAACTTCAGAGTTTCTAGTTGTAAAATGGAGAATTCTGCTTCACGGGAAGAATCTGTTCAAGTGAGAGAGCTGTGTTAATAGCTCGTGCCTCGGGGTACTACTGAAAGCCGTTGCATATAGATCTCTCTTGCCTTTAGTTTAATGTTTGATTAGACGTTTCTTTAATGACTCAAAATACTAGGTGGAACTTCTGTTCTCTGGCAGAGACAGATTCTCACCAGGTTTCAGTGACAGACCCTTATCAGCTACACTGAGGTTTGCAGCATTTGTAAAGCACCCCTTATGGAAAAGAAAAAAACTACCTCACCTCTAAGTTTCTTCCCTTAAATATTGTTGCAAAATTTCTGACGTCAAACAATGAGACACAAATTACCCTGGGAACTGTTAACATATGCCTGTTTACATACGATATCTTACAGCCAAAACAGATTAAGATGTGAAGGTTTAACTGCTGTTGAATTTCCACTTCTGTGAATCATACAGATCAGCTTATTCATCAGACACTTATTTTTATTCTTTAACTCTTTCAAGCTACTTTTCTCCAGAGCGGAGTTTATGGGGAACATGGAACACATGGGAACAGAGAGGTCACAACTGCATAACAAACCCCAAACTTTGCAAATGTAAAAGCAAAGAGCTGTCAGTAACTACAGCCACCCCAGTGAGTCAGTAGTGGTTTATAACTTCCATCAGCTCAGCTGACAGGCACAGTAGCCTTCCCCAGTTGCCAAGGCTAGTCTGTCCTTCCACCTAGTAAAGGGCCAGCTGCAATTCATGCTGGTGACCAAGCCTGTAATCTTCCAATTTCAGAAGGAAAATTACTTGTAAGAACCAACACCAAGAGAGAACCAGCCATGAAAAATCAACAGGATGGCTCAAATTCCAGGTTCAGAGAAAAAAAAAAATCACTCATCATACTAGGATTCATTGGATGTTATGGCACAGTTTAAATTCAGAAATGCCAAACATTTTGGGGAGAACTTCATTGATTTCAGTAAATAAAGGCTGTTTTCTGTAGCAGTTGAATCTACATGGTGCATCACTGACTTTTGATGGTACTCAAGTGCTCGTCAGCAATCCAGACATAAGTGCATGAGTATTTGTCCTTTTCTGGATAATATGGCCGTGGTCATACTTGAAAAGAGGTATTTCTGATGATAAAAGGAAGAAACCTACCTCTATTCAAATATACATGCCTCTTCGCCTCATATGTGATTGTTATTAAAGCTAAGCAGGTGAGTGCTGTCGAAATTCTTTCAGCTGAAGACTGAATTCAGAATTTAGGCTGCACCTGCACTTGCTGTTCATGCTTTCTGATTCACTAATGCTGCCTGGCTCAGGCTAGCAAAGGAGAGAAGGAAGATCATGTATTTTGAGGCAGGAATGTGAAGGTTCAAAAATACCTTTCCACTTAGAGTGGCAATAAGTGAGTGCTTGACTATTTGTTCTCTTCATTTAAAGTATTGCTTCAAATTTGTTTGTTTATCCTCCCAGCTGCATCATCTTAAGCGGGCATTTCACATTATTACCTGTGGATTAGTTAACACAGAGACAGATCGAGTGCAGCTTCCACTAGGGCCATCAGCACTGCTATGGGTCAAGCCTCTCTCTTTAATGTATGACAACAAGGTGTAACCAAGACAGCAATCTCCCTTAGAGCATTACTCACTGGAACATGAGGGTAATGACCATATCGGGAACTGTAGCTATCTAAGGGTACACTCATACAAACACCACACATAGCAAACCAAACCTGCTGCCACCAGTTTGTCGGTATGAATTAATCTGGGTATAATTCAGCATTTATAATGTTACGTGTTATTGGAAGGCACACTCAAGCATCCAGACACCTACACGA
>VZTV01009459.1:1741-20406 GCA_013400875.1 Anhinga rufa
CTTTTGACAGTGGAGTCTGTGATTTATGGGGTTGAGCCCATTTCAGTGCCCACCCATCATTTCAGAGACCACCCACCCATGAATGTTGTCTGTCCGGTGTTACTTTTGGTATTTCTATACTTCTTTCAGAAAACACTGTAAGATGGTGAATATTTATTTTTTTTATTGGTGTTGTGCTGCACATTCATTGGTCCTGTCGCCTCAAGAGTAATAGGTGTAATTGGAAGAAGACAGGTAGTAATGAGCCATCCTGTTTTATGTTCTTTGTTTGCCTTTGCATTGTGGTTGTCTGTGCTGTAGTGTATCTGAAAAGAGCATCCTCTTCCCACAGCCAAAAAACCATTTGCTCTAAATTGTTTACTCTAAGTGCCACATATGAAAGTGTGGCTGCTGTCAGAAAAGAGGCTATAAAAGTGACACCATGGGGCTTACTGTTTATTTTCTCTTTCTCTCTGTCTTGGAGACCTTCTAGAGCACATTTTCTCAGGTCAGCTACCAGTGCTGTAATCTCCAACTGTCAGCAGGAAAATTAGAGCTTTGTGAACCCTGCAGGGTCAGGTTCATGATGGCATTAGCAAGCTCAAAGCTGGAGCACTCTGAAACATCCCCTTTGCTTCTCACCTCTGGACCACGACTGTGGTTGGCTTCTTAAAAGACCCACAGGGCTCCCTCCTTATGTTTGGGGTTTTTTTCCTATTTTTTTTTTGTGATCCAATCCACCCTTTTTTTCCCTGTGTTGGAAATGTGATACGGGGAGGCAGATTCCAATGCCAGCTGTTTCAGTAAGGACAGACAGGATGGAAATAGTGAGTCGGAGAAGCTGTATCCAGAGGGCAAATGGAAAAGAAATTTCACCTTGAGCGAATGCGGTATGTCTGCATGGGGGTAGGGGGGCGGTGCCTATCAAGATCCCCTGTTGGGGATTCAGTGTCTAGATTAAGGCCTATACAGTTACCCTAAATCAAACTTCACTCTCAAAGAAATATGGATCTGCGCTATAAATTATTCTGCACTAGACTTCAAAGGTTCAGCTCCTATTCGCCTTATGCTGCATAAAGTGCACGTGTGTGTGTGTGTGTGTGTGTGCATGCTTATGTTGGCAGCAGGGGGGCAAGGAGGCAGGGATGCAGCTCTAACTAGGGAGGGCACACGGAGTTACTTGCTCGAAGGTTTGGAATATAAGGGAACATGTATTCCACTGGCCTTAGTGTCTGAGAAGGTGCAATATGGCTCTAAATTCTTGACAAATGGATGTGGATGGAGATTTTCAGGAGTGACTAATAACTTTGGATGTCTTCATTTTTAGACAATGTCTTTCCAAGGCTCAGGGTTTTATGAGTCTCTGTATTTAAGCACTGTTCATTCTTCAGAGGTGTATCAGGCACGCTTTCCACTTTGGAAAGTAGAAGGCAAAGCAGATGAGCCACTGGACATCATGGCCTTTGCCACGGTCAATGAGAAGGAAGGGCTGATTTCTCCATGTTCTGCTGCTTCCATTTATTACTTTTATTGATATCTATTTAATACTTTTGGTGTTTCTTTCCTGTCTCTTTTTTTTGTAGCTGTTTACTTCCAACTACTTTCCTTTAACTTCCTCCCTCTCAGCTAAAAAACGTTTATTTCCTTTTGCATCAACTCGTATTGCTTTTTTCCACCCTTGCCTCTCATTTAGATCCACCTTAGTTTTTTATGTCTCTGTTCTCTCTCATCTGTTCAGTATTCCTCCTGGTGCTTGATGAAATGGTATTTTCCTTGTGCCCCTTGCATTTGTTACTTTGGGGTAGAAGTAGAGAAGAAATATTCACCTTACAGAGAACTGTTTTTCTGGTATTTCTAGATTTTCTGGCCTGCAAAGTTAATCAGTGCTAATGGTTTCCATGAAAAGGTGGGAACACTGAATTTGAGTGTTATCCTTGTTCATCAATATCCTTGTTTTTTCTGTTTTGACCAAAGTCAGGAAATACGATAATGCTCATGCTGTCTTCAATCCCAAGATTTCTAGCCCAGTTTCTTACATTGAATAATTTGGGAATATTAAAACTGCACCATTTATTCAGACTTCCTTGTAATGCACATAGCACTAGTTAGTTGTGTTATGAATTGGAGAAGAATGAGCTACCCTGGATTTGGCAAATTCATGGTCGATTCTAAAGAAGGGCTTAAAGGGATTATTGAAATTTGTCTTGTAAAACCCCCTGAAGATTTTAGCAGCTTGTGTGGGATTTTGGTTAGCATTCGTAGGACTTGGCAGCCGCAGCAATTGTACAGAAGGTCCTGTAATCCCTCAATAATGGCAAGGTACAGCAAAGGTTTCGAGCATCAGCAGAGCACCCATCAGCGTTTAGTACGCTGTGAAATTTTCATCTGGTTTTCTACCTGAATGCTGGTACAGTTCTTTCTCATCTTTTTCTGTAATTTGGGCCACTGAAGCTTCAATCTCTTATCCTGTGAAGTAACCTAATGGTTCCTAGAATCCTGTAGTTCAGGCAGATCTGAACTAGCTTAAAACAAAACTAAACCCACCCTACGTACAATCCTTGGCAGACACCGGTCATTATGTACCATTTGCCAATATTATGTCAAAAGCATGAAAGGATATGTATTTATTGGCTAAAAAAGATGAATGCATATCATGCTTTTGAGAAACCAGCTTTCAGCAGAAAGTAGATTGAATTCCTTGGGGCACCTGAAACTACAGTATTTAGAGTAATGACTGAATACACTTTCGCCAGGAAGAGCCTGGATGCTGTACATTACTCTTTCTCTTCTCTCTCTCTGCCACTTTCATGATCTTCCATCTTATTCCTGCAGTTACCTGCCCCGTTCCTACATTACCTAAACAGAGTTGTTTTCTCTGCTAGAGTGCAATAGATGATTTACAAGAAGAATATATTGAATAATTTTAGTCTCTTTTTTTCCCCCCCTCATGTTAGCTTGAGTATGAAGAGATTGTGATTTCCTGTTTGTTGCTTCAACTTTCTGGCTTATATTTTTTTTTAATCTGTGGCTTTATCACAAATATTAAAATTTGACTTGTCATGTAGGTGTGTTGTTATGTAGGAGCTCTGAGAGTCATCTATCTGATTGTGCAGACATTATACAAGCACAGCGTAAGAGATGGCCCCTGAGGAGCTTATTGTTACAGTTTATTTTAGGTGGAAGGGGCTCACAATCTGCAATAATGGAAGCCAGGGTAATAGCTGAAGACAGACAGTCTTTGTGCCAAAAATAAATCTGTATTGTGATTAGCTGTGTAGATATGATTTCTCAGCAAAAGTAATTCTGTGAGGATTTAATGATTCTGTTAATACTGCATGCAACTTTGAAATTCACTTTTCTTGAACATTTGTGCTTGTAAAACTCTATTGCTCAAACGTATGCAGAAAGCAAACACAAAGCAGACAAATGCTGAGCCAAAACAGACTCATTTCAATTTCAAACAGACTGCTCATTGTGTGGAAATTATTTTATATTTTTTTCATTATTTGCCATCTCTAATCGCTGGGGTGCAATGAGAGCAATTGCAGTCTTGTCTCTTCTGCAGCTACAGCGAGCACAGTAAATTAGTAGGGACGCAAAGCAGTCTCATGGCAAAGCTCTTGAAAAACCCTTACTTTGTCATTGTTATTAATTAAGGGCATTTCTCCTTTCCCACCTTGAAGAATAAACTGTATCTACGGAGCTGCATGAATACGTTCAATTTTTCATATTGCTACAGTTTCTTCCTTCTCCTTGCCAAAAGCCTAGACGTAAGTGGGTATGTTCCCCTGAACGATGACTCAGAGTGTCTCGCAGATCTTGTGAAAACCCCTGTGAGTGTAAGCGAGCATTAATCTTGACGAGGAATTCTTGAGCATTTTTAAGTCTTTCAAAGGAAAATATGGGTTTCCCGCTATGGCATGCACACAAGCCGCATGCCTTGCGCTCCCATTTGTGCCTCTTGCCGACTAATACACCACCACTCACAACCATATTTAGTGAACAACTCTAATGACAATTGCGGTCATTTAAAATTACAAAAAGGGCAAGATTTACCCAAAGGGACTTATTTTCTGCCATGATTGAATAAAGAAGGGAGGCAGCTGCTAAGACTGGAAAAGGTCACTCAGTCACATTGGTTGACGGAAGAATCAGAGAAGCTGTCATCTCTGCCGCGGCTTTGCCTGCCAACTGACGCCGTGCACAGCCTCGGCAAAACAAAGCTGTCACTCCTGGCATCTGTCACGGCTCCCAGTACGCGAGCATGCAGCCAGGCCGGCCGGGGGCAGGAGGACGCCACCACCGTCCTCTGCTGGGATCAATTGTTTGTTCAGCAAATGGTGTTAGGAGACTCTGGCTTTTCTCTTCTGCAGTTTGGAAGATCAAGTTAAGCTAAATATTTGAAGCTGTACTAGGCTGGTATTGACAAAACACAGCGCCGGAGCACTTGGGCTGAAAGGGAGAAGTACGTGATAGGGATCAGGATGTGCCGGGGGCGTTGCAGATCAGATTTCTGTGATGTATTTATATTTTAAGATATTTCTAGCATAAGGTGAAGGAGGTAACAGTAAAGATGGCTCAACAGATGTGTTTTGTGAGGGTTCAAGTTACGTTGGCTGCAGGTATCCTAATGCTATATATAAATTGTTGTGGAGAAAATGCATTTTAGGTTTAAGAAGCAATCATTTTCTCCCCTTGCTCTGTTCAGAGGAAAAGCTTATGTGGTTTCCTCTGGCTGCCATTTCTCTGCCTCTCTGAAGGAATTAAGAGTTTCATAAATTTTGGAAATCGCTATTTGGAAAACAAAAACTTGAAATTACCAGGTATACGTGTTCCAGTGGCTTCCAGTCATACATTCCTGACCAAAAAATAGCTGTTAAAGTAATTTGTTTGTATTCTCTCCTGAATGGGCTTTTTCTCAAGACTGCAGGTCCATGCCAATTCAGAGAGCGGAAGTTCTTTCAACTTAAAGGTTTGCATTGAGTTTCAACTTAAAGTGGCATTGAGATCTGTCTTGCAGTCATCCCTAATTTAGACTGATTTTTCAGAATTAGTCATGATTTTTATATGTTTGTCTATTAGTCAATATATAATGATAGGTAGAGTCCCATGGTTTGTTTTTAATGGGAATTCACTGTGTATCTCTTCTTTCTCTCTGTGGTTATCATAATCCTGCTTGTGTAGACCCCGGTCCTGCATTTGCTGCTTATACCCCCCCTGTGTAATCTCCATGACTTTAGTGAGTCTGACTTACCTTTCTTGTTGTTCAGGACTAGATCTGTTCAGAGGGATTGTGGTCAAGTGGGGAAATGCAACATTTCGAAAGAAATGCACATGATAGGAGTTGGTTTCCTTCCCATAGAACAGTTACAGTGGGATAGCTATGCTGAACATATTCCTGTGTAGGTGATCCTTTGATACAGATTTCATGTTCAAGAGGTTTGGGAACTGGATATGGTTTTATGAAAGGGCAGATGACACTAAGCCAGGGAAGCTGTGACACACAGATAGAACTGGTCAAAACATTTGTTTGTCAAAACATTTGTTAATTGCAGTGTGATCCCTCAAAACACACATCTTGGAGGAAAATGAATCTAAATTCAAACCCACACTGACCAGGGAACAGCGCAGTCCTCTCCAGTGTGTAAATTAGATTTGTAGTTGAGTGGAATTGATTCTGCTGAGACTAAATTAATCACAGTGCTTAATCACTGTAACCTTTAAACATAGCAGTCCTGACCACAGCTGTGGGGTAGCACATTGTTCACACAGACTTTTGTCCTTCCAAAGGCGCTGGGACTCTCAGGCAGAGGAGTGTGAGCATAGCAGCGATTCAAAGCTGCTTCAGTCTGACCTTCATTTTCTTCCACTGGTTTAGAGGGGGAGAAAATTAGTTGCTTGTGGATATAAACATGTGGTGAGCGAGCTGTAATGCCAGTGGTCACGTTTGGTACAGTGCCTCCTTCTATCTGTGCTGGGTTAGAACATTTCATTATTAAGGGTCATGAAACAACCCTTGATCCACCTCTATTCAAAGCAATGGACAAACTCTTTGCTAGCTTTGTGGTGCATGTTTAAGACCTCAGGCTGAAGGGTTAATCTTTTCCCAAGTCTTGCTGTGTCAACATGTAAGCCTCTAGGCAATGCATGTTGAGTTTTTTCTTTATATTAGCAGAGAACGTGAGAGTCTCTGGAAGACATATGTCTGGGCACAGAGGGGTTACTGATATGTGCATACATTCCCCACCAAGACAAGTATTATAGGGCACTGAGATCACAGTGGTAGTGTATACAGCCTGTATATAATCTTGAAAACCAAACACCGGAGAAAATTACTCATCCTTCGTCAAATCAGTCTCCTACAGATCAGTTTTGTACACGTGGTAAAAGCTAATGCACTTGCATAATGAAAAAAGCAGGAAACAGACATTTTAAACAAGCTTCCAACCTAAATTTTTAAGAGCTGCTAGGGACTTTGAGTACAGTCTCCTTCAGATGTTTGCATCGATTTGTAGTGTTGATGCTGAGGTCCCTCCTCTAATAAGGTGTATCAAAAACCTGACAAGTCCAAAATCTCTTGAAAACTAAGACCTCCTCCTGCAGCTTGCAGCTATCTAGAAGATGGGGTGCCAAAAGAAGCCTCTCGGTCCAGCAACGAGAGGGTGTAACAGATGGGTTTACTTTCCATAACATGGACAAAGCTATATGTTAAATGGGCTAGACAGTTCAAGCAGCTGTGTTTGTAGTTGATTCTTTTAAAACTGCATTTTTCTTCTACCTAGAAGTATTTGGGGATATTTTGCTGTGATGCTCTATAAAAATAACTGATCTCTATAGCTGACACGAAGAAGACTTTAGATGAGACACCACCTGTGGACGTAGTTTGTTATCGGATCTATTCCCTACTCTCGTTAGCCAGCAGGCAGACCTATATATATTCTCGATGTATTCTCAGCTTTTCCACCAATCTCCTCTACTCTTCCTACTTACCCTTTCTCCCCCAGATTCCTATCTTGTAATGTGAAGATGATGATGTTTCCTTCCCCTACCATCCTTTGTATTTTTTATTTTAATTGTTTACCTTTTGGGACTGCATAGTACAGGACGTGAATAATGTTTAAGCACAGTTTTCAACCCAACAAGGCCTCGAATGATAACCTTCAAATAATAACAGCAACAACTCTCCTTGTAAACATTAGGTTGGGGTTCTTCTTAAGGCTATGTCCCACTCTGAAGTAAACTTTTTAAAAAAAAAAAAAGGAAAAAACAAACACCAAACTTTAAAAAAAGCTCTGCTGAGAATAATTTGTTATTGCTTTTATAGCTGATGCTTGCTGTGATTTATTTTTTTTTTAAATAAGGTATCCAAAAATTTCTCCAACTAAGAGGCATAAAAATTCTGCCTTGCTGTAATATAAACTTGTTTCACACATATATTTTCCATTAATCATGAGGTACCTTTGTGACAAGAAGCTGGGTAAATTGTTTGACTCCTTGAAACCTTTCTTTGCTCTAAACTATTAAACCAACACAACATCACTGTGGAGTTAACTAACTATCCCCCACTGTGTTAGAAGCAGAGGTAAAGGCTGAATGTTGACAATTTGCCATTGCATTGCCATATGAAGTAGCTGCTTAGATACTGAGGATGGGTTAAGTGCTGCCAATATGCAAAAACCCGAACAAAACATGAACAGAATAATTTGAAACAGCTTTAAAAAACCTTGTTCTTTACTGCTCTAAATCTCCATATGTTATTTAGCTATTAATATCTGTCTGAAATATTTAAGGGAAGCATGATCTGTGAATGGGGTTTGAACTTAGGAGTTTGTAAATCTGTGTGGAAAAAGATGAAAAGGATCCAAATGGTAATAAGGACCCAGCTCTCTTGTTTTGGAGACAAAGGCATGTAAGATGCCCTGGTGAGGCCACATTTGGAGTAGTGTGTCCAGTTCTGGGCTCCCCAGTTTAAGGACAGGGAGCTGCTGGAGCAAGTTCAGCAGAGAGCTACCAAGATGATCAGGGGACTGGAGCATCTCCCTTATGGGGAAAGGCTGAGAGACCTGGGCTTGTTCAGCCTGGAGAAGAGAAGACTGAGGGGGGATCTCATCAATGTTTATAAGTATCTGAAGGGTGGGTGTCAGGAGGATGGGACTGGACTCTTCTCAGTGGCGCCCAATGACAGGACAAGGGGCAACGGGCACAAGTTGGAACACAGGAGGTTCCATTTAAATCTGAGGAAAAAAACTCCTTTCCTGTGCGGGTGCCGGAGCAGTGGCCCAGGCTGCCCAGAGAGGCTGTGGAGTCTCCTTCCCTGGAGACATTCACACCCCGCCTGGACGCGGTCCTGTGCCCCCTGCTCTGGGTGTGCCTGCTCACGCAGGGGGGTTGGACGAGGTGATCTCTGGAGGTCCCTTCCAACCCCCACCGTTCTGTGATTCTGTGACATTATGGGTTGTTTGGGGCTTTTTTTGGGTGAGGGGGATGGGGGGTGGAAACTGGCTGTTGAGTGTTGAGAGATTTGAAACTTTGTACTTTTCCACAAAAGAATTTCCCATGATCCCATATCCCATATTACACACACTGGAATTCGTCACCTTTAACAGAACAGACTTGCTGATGCCCCGTTTTGCAGCCAAGTCTGTGCAGGAGCACAGAGGTACGTGCCCCACTGGGAGTGGATTTGCTGTTGCCTTTGGTGGGATCAGTCATGCAGAATTTACTGCATGCTCCCAGACTTGCTCTTCTGTTTCTCATTAGAGCAAACCTGCCAACCACATTGCCATAGCATCATTTAAAGGAGGTTTTCCATTATTTCCAAAATTAAGATGCAGCAATGCCATTTCCTACAGTTTACTGTAGAGCTTTAATTTTATCAGGAAATTTTGGTGTCCTGATGAGCTATGGGGAAGAGGAGGCCCAACCATGGGGCATCCTGGTCTCTTCTTTGCCTGTGCAAGGCATCTTCTAAAGCACACAAGCCTTGTGAGAGATGTGGAGATGCCAGGCTAAAGATTTAAAGGTTTTGCTTTATCTCCAGCTGCTTTCTCACTTGGGCGTTGTTACCATCTGCCTCCTGACACAGATTCAGCATGCTGGACACTTGAAGTTAAGGAGTCACCTAGTAAGGTCACAAGCTAATTCAGTCCCCATGGTTTATTCATCCGTACTTCACATCTTGGCTGAGACTGTCCACCAGGCTGCCAGTGAGTGTCAGTTGTGGTACTGGTTATGGAGTTTGGCTAGTGCCTGCTGACCCATTTCACAGGAGTTTTCACACCGCAAAGCGAGGTCTGCTGTGCTCTCTCCTTTGGGGGTGTTACTTTGACCCATGGTTATGCACTTGGCTTCCTCACAGCTTAAGTAAAGTGTCAGAGTAAGGCTTGATACCAGTTAGGTCTTTAAAATAGATAATTCTGTTTTGCTGGATTTAATTATATATTTCAAACACAAATACATGTATATATGGTTAAACTTGTATTTTGTCATTTCCTGCAGCTGAAATTTATTGTGGATTGAAATATACAGGTTTATCTGCCTGACCTTTTGTTAATTATTAGATTGAGATAAGTGTGTATGTAAGTGACAAATTGCCTTTAATGACATTTAATCTGCACACTGACATTAATGGCAGGTTTAGCAGCCTAGTTATAGTCTTTGTTGCTGAGAGACGAAAAGAGCAAGGACTTTTATCTTAATTTGACCTTATTCAAAAGGTGTTTGTAGTAGTAGTCAATTTCTGATTAACTTAATGACCTGTTTTACATAGAAAGCAGTCAAACATTGATATATGAAAGGGCCTCGAGGTGATAGATTACAGAGGCAGCAGAGCCATTGCCAGATTCTCACTCTTAATATGCGGGGGAGAGGGAGATGGGAAAAGGAGCAGCCCCAAACTCTTCTTGCTGGTACAAGAAGGAGAGGTGGCACATCCAGAAAACATTGCTGGTAAAGCATTGGTTGTACGTTGATGGGAGCAAATAGCCAGTATCTGACATTGTTTAATGATTTTCTTTACAGTCCAAACTTCTGAAACACAGAGACACATGGCTGCATCTCAGCAGCGCCTGTTGCAAAGTGTGTGTTTGTTGACTTCTGTAGAAGCTGAGAGCGTGCTGTGCTGGACAGCCTGGGTGCTTGTCATTGCTATGATGCTATCAGGTGCCAGAGGGGTTTCCTTGTTAAAATCCCCAGGAAATAATGAATGTAGTGAAAGTGTCTCCACTGGGGATTAAGGCGCTGAGCTGAATCCATCTGGGTATTACGCTGCACCATATTGAGGTCAGCCATGCCCTATTTCTGGGACAACAGAGAGTCTACAGATCCCTAATGGTAAGCAGAAAAGAGCCCAAGGTGGAAAACTTGAGTCCTTCTCTCTCATTGCCCTGTGATATATTTACAGAATGATTTAAGAGGAACTTCAGAGATGAGAGCAGAGGTTATAAACTGCTTTTAGTAAAAGTAAACACCTAAGCAAATCATTCAAGAACCCATTAAATGGCTAGACAGCCCCTATAAATACAGTTCATAATGCACTTAGGAATGCTCCACCACCTGCTGGCACCAGTGGGCTTTCCTGTTAGAGCTCTTGAAAGTTTCATTTTAATGATTAAAATTGTTCCTCGCACATCACTGAAAAAAATGTGAAGATGCAGTTCAGAAGATAGCTGGAAGGATAATAATGTACCTTAAGCTTGTAAAGCAACTAATTAATTTATAGCTTAATGCCTTTTTTTATGTAACAGAAATGCCTTAAAACTAAACCAAACTGGGTGGCAAATTGACACAAATGTTTCGTGAATTGAGATCAACACTTATTACATCAAATTACAATGAAACTGCAAACAGAATGCCTTGGCATGTTGTTCTAGAGCTTTTCAGCTGTCGCCTGGCTTGGCGGGGAGGTGCGTGTAAAGGCATTAATCGCTGGGCTGTTACGGAGTCTGTGAAAGTACCAGATGAGCTGGAGAGAATTGTTCGGAATCAAAAAAGTTTCAGATGCTTTGGGTTTCAAATGATTTTGTAGTCTGCAGTTTGCCTAGTGGGTATGTCAGCTGTGTCCAGCCGGGAGATGCTCCTGTCTGTCCTGCTGCTGTTTGAATACTATTAATAAAGTACGTGTTATTTAATAAAAACAACCAAGCAACCAAACACAGCTACTGTACCTGCTCACCGTCATCGTGGAAAGCCGGGTGTCTGCTGCTGCCACCAAGGGACAGGAGAGTAAAGGGGTTTGCAACAGGTTGCTCCTGTTTCTCCTCCATCTCCCTCAGTGGCAGTATCGTTTTTGACCTGTTTTATTTCTGTCTTTGTCCCTCTCTTCCCTGCATTCTCCAGCATGGGCTCACAACCGTAATTTGGGCATTTGCTGAATGCCAGCTTTTACCCAGTTATTTCTTTTCCCAGAAGATGTAGGTTCTTTGATAATTTCCTGTGTTCCACTGTATCAAGATGAAACAGGGTCTACAAGTTAAAAACATTCTGAGAGGTGGGAAAAGACTAATAGCTATGTGTGGGAATAGGAAACCAAGCAGAAACCAAAATGTGGTAGAAAACCACCTCCAAATGGATGAAGAGCCTCATAGGCATCTTGTATGCTAAAAGTTATTTTATGTCTATACCTTTTACAAAAGAAATACATTTTAAGTTGGTGCTGCCCCATCTAATTTCTGTTCTCTAATACTGTACAGGTGAATTTGAATAGAATACGTTCTGAACTGATGTATTATTATCCAAGTACTATTTTCATTGTGCTGATGGTGAGTTGGGATGTTGACCCTTTTGAGAGCGGTGATGGTGTCTCAGTGCCAGCACAGGTGCAATTGTAATTGTATTTCCTTGTGAGTTTCCCCATTTCTTCTGGATTGCTGTCTGGTCTGATCAGAGACCGGAATGCCAAAAGAGGCCATTTGGATCATTTTGACTGAGCTTCTGCACAACTCAGGCAGCAGGAGTTGATGTAATTAGTTCCTGTTGGAGCATATCTTTAAAATAAATAAATCTGGTCTTCACTTTAAAATTGCCAGTAATTGAGAATCCACTGCAGTTCTTGGGAAGTAGTTCTAGTGGTTAATTACCCTCACAGTTAAAAATTAGCATCCTATTTATAGTCAGATTTTTTCCTAACTTCTGCTTGCAGCCACTGAATTTTATTACACCCTTTTCTGCAAAACGAGAGAGACCACTGTTTGAGTATTGTTCCATGTTTTCCTTCATTTCCATTTTTCTTTTCACTTCCTTTTATATGGAACAGTACTGTAGTAATACATTTGATTTTTATTTTTCTTTTCTTTCCTGAGGTTGGACTAAGTTTGAAATGTATTTTAAGATTCTTGGGTGAAAATTGCTACAATACACAAAATTCAAAAAGATCCATTAATTATCCCTGTTTTCCCGGTGTGAGCTTTTGCACCTCCCAGCAGCGTACACCCAGCAGGGCTTCTTGCATCCTTTTGTCTTCTATTAATATTGATACTATTTTTCTAGGACCAATACCTAACAGCTCTGTGGGGGAATTAAAACTCCCTCACTGATAGTTAAGGGTTGAATGTCTATCATGCATCCGGGGGAGTCACAGCCTATCCTACAGTGAGATTTGCAAATATCAGGAAAATCAGCTCCACTGTCACTCTGCGTTTCCTCCTTCTTCCTTAGACACGGTTGCATACAAATGTAGTAGTTGTATACTGTACAGCAACAACAATGGTGATTGAGACAGAAGAAAGCAATGTTCATCACTAGCCATTTTATGGTCTCCTGGTGCACTGGGATGTTATTTGGTGGCTGGAAATTAGAGAGACTCCTATGCTAACAACCATGTTCTAAAACCAAATGTTTGGAAGAGGGCAGAACCAGATTCCGTACACCAAACACTTTAAAACGTATGTTTTCATCAAATTTACTCTGTGTTAAAAACAGTGTTGAATTTAACAAAGGTCTGTGTTGTGCTTTATCAGATATGGATGGTACCTGGATTTCTTTTTCCTCATGACCTGAAATTATCCAGAAATACATTGGCAGATGGATTTGAAAGCATCTGGTCCTTGCTTTCTTCCTGCTTCTTAGGAGCTCTACAGACTCCCTGTAAATTGGACATGGTGAAGGCATTGTGTAAGTCAACCCTAAAACAAACAGACACTAAACTCTTGGTATCATTTCTGGATATAACTGGTTAGTTGAGTTTTTTTGCAAGCAAAATGGTCTTTTGGCACTGCTACTCTCCCTGAAGACAGTGCCCCGTGCGGCGTGCCAGCGTGGGTTCAGCCTGGCCTTGGCTTGTTACCTCTTTGCAGAGGCACAAGATGGGCTGGGAGAGTTTTGCTGTGATGAGCTGGAAAGCTTTCTGGACATCAGATGGCAGTGTTGACTTTGGAGGGCTTTTGCTTATCAGCAGGTGTAGCTGTTCAGTAAGAAGGACATCTCAGTTCCTGTTTGACTAAGTGTCTGTGTGTGTTGGAACTGGGCAAAGGCTGCAGAGATCTTTTTTCCCTGCAAGTTTTTATTGGATTTTTAATTTATCATGCTTTCTCGGTGTCTGTTCCTGCCACTGTCACTTTGGCCTTTTAAAGTACTTTTTCTTGTTGTGATCTTCCTGATAAAACTGTCTGTGGAAAAGAGAAATTATGATACATGGCAGAATATTCACATTTTAAGGTCTGTGTTGGACTTCTCTCAGCAGTGACAATTGAAACATTGCTGAAGTCAGTAAATACAAACACATGGTCCAGTCGATACACACCAATGTAGCTGTGAAGGCTTGGGATTCTGCTCTTTGTATTTTGATATTTCATTTGTTTTATCAACAAGAGGGGATTTGCAGCACCTACTGCCTGGCCCTGAACCAGGGGCCTCGGCTCCCTCTGCAGCCGTCATTCATAGGCCATGCTATAGGAATAAAGAGGTTGGTGCTGAGCACCCTGTGTCCACTCTGGCTCTGGGGGTTTCTTCTCGCTGCCTCTAGGCTGGTCCCCTGGCTGGGGCCCATCTTCAAAATTAACTTTTGGAAAGCACTGTCTGATGTGTACTTAAAATTCCTGCTTAACGTGTCCATGAAAACCACAAAGACCTGCCTGCAGACAATCTTGTGTGAAATAAGTATTGGGTCTTTTTTTCTTAGTTTTCCTTCATTTCCCCACCCACGAAATAAAAATACCAACCCTCCCTTTCTTTCAGACTTTCTTATCTGTGCTAATACAAAGCTGTTTGGGGATGCTTTTGTGCCATATGTCTTCACAGTGGCAAGCAGAGGGGGGCTGTCAGTCTCAGCTGGGGGCCTGTATTACTACTCATTCTGTAGTAATACAAATAGTGGATAATATAATAATAATGCAGAAAGGAAAGTAAATACTCTTTATATGGAATAATTGAATATCACTGTGACATTGAACAATGACTCTTAAAAAGATGGGGGGAAGTCCTGCTTTTTTCTTCCTTAATTACAGTTGAACTAAAATTACTATATTTAGTTATTTCTAAAGCTCCATTGTATTTTCTGTTTCTGAAAGAACATAATGATTTGGCTATGCATGCGTTTTCCTCTCCAGATGTCCTGTTGCATCTTGAGTGTGGTTTTATATCTTCGTATCTGCGATAATGGAAGCTGGGATTTCTTCACCGGTAGTGTGCGAGAAGGCCAATTATGCAGGTCAATATTAAAGAAATATTATAAATGGTCTCTGTAGGCTTAGAATAGCTCTATCCCACCCTTGGCAGTACTTTGTATGTGGATAACTGTCTTAGCTTCCTTGTCTTTGTGTTTTATTTGGATTAACAAGTAACCTAGATATTTTCAAGTCCCTGTAATACAGTCCTTTCTATAAGAGACTGGAGTTCTTGTCCTCTAGGATTGAATTCCCTGTTAAATTTGCAACAGTGGTGCTTTATTCACCCTCATGGGCTAGTCAGTGGTTATATGTTAAAATAAACAAAGTGTACTTGATTTTGGGTGGCTTAAGAGTTCACATTGCCAGTTCATGCAGGAAATGCAAGGTGCCCTGCATGGAATCATTCCACAGCTTCCTCTACCTTCTCTAAACTGGGAAGACTCATTGATTTCCTGGTGCTCAAACACTGGGTTAAGTCCAGTGGCAGTCACAGGGAAGTGCTGTCCTGCTTCAAGACCAAGCAGTTGCCCTGCTTTGTGTTTAGGACGTTCTCACCCTACCTACGGGGAGCACGCAGGGATTGAAAGCTCTGTATTTATGTGCCATTTGTTTGTTATACGCTGTGTTTGTTACACGCCTGAGCTGGGGCGGGTGGCTGAGCAGAGAGGACTCCCTTGCACAGTGCCCATTACACTTTCGAAGACTGAAATGCATGACTTTACAAAGTGATGCACTTCTTGCCCTTTTAAAAATAGATCTTATACAGAAATTTTTGATGATTGTATGGCTTTCCATCAGCTGTTTTCTGGTGGACAAAGGCTGGTGTGCACAACATAGGTTCAAATTCACACTACTTAAAGGACAGCTGTTGCACTTGCTGGCAAACAAGACAGGCTTCTCTCTTCCTGCTTGTCTGTCACCTAACCTCCTTCACTTAACATCTCCCTACCCGAGGTTCCCTGTCTGCTAAGTGTGCGTGATATTTTTCTACTTCAAAGAAGTGTGACACAATGTAATGGTGGCAATATATTTTGAGATCCTTGCTTACCACTTTGTCTCTCACTAAAGCTAAGGAGTTTAATAAGCTGTAAGACATGTTTTTGTCTTGCCAGCCTCTCTCTTCTGATTGCAAACTATATTCATATCAAAGAGCAGCGAATGTTAAGGGTTATATACATGAGAGCACCCTTCCTGGGAGGCGTAGAAATGGTAACAAAAGTAGTTTGACACAAAGCTGCCTGAAAAGGGGAAACTCTGCTACACACATCTTTGCTCTTATGTGCATTTCAATTTACACTACATCAAATTGGATTAGTCTGTTAATTCAATTAATGACTACATTGAATGTTTGCCTTCACTCATAGTGAAAACAGGAGGGCAGCTCCTAATGGCCTATGGATTTAATGACTGCAACTTTGAAGAGTGTTAAGCTAAAGTGAGGTTCAGAATGGCTTGTTAACTGGGTTTATTAGCTGTTGACCTTCCCTTTCAGCATAATAGTAGCAGCCAGACTGAAGAAAGCACTAACGTCCTCATTAGCATTTATCTAAAGATAGTCTGCTGCCCATTCCACAGTAAATTAGCTCAATCAGCCATAAAGAGCCTGAGAAACATTTTCTCACATACCTTTAATTCTCTTTCTTCCTCTCTCACCCCTGCTTTTTTTTTAAAGTTAGGCAACTTCATTTTGTCCAGTTTATTGAGAATGAAGCCTCAGGACAGTTGCATTTAAAGAAAGTGTTTCTACTTGCTTAGATAATTAGAGGCCTTCTCCTGTGAGACAAAGTCATGGGAGTGGAATTATGGTGTTTTCAGGGATGTCCCTGGTTTAGCCTTTTGCTGAGATTACTGGTATCTTGCTTGTTTTCCAATAGGGCGATACAAGATACTGTGGCTGACTGGGGAGTTGCCTCTCAACAAAACAGTCTCTTTTGTATTTGTGAAAACTCATGTGTTTTGAGGTGCAAAGTGCGCTTGCAAAAGCTGATGTGCAGGTTTGACCCTTGCTAGTAACTGGCGTTACAAAAAGCATGTTAATACTTGGAAATTCAGTGTGCTTGGCTTATGAAGATAACTGTGATTTATGAAATGCACTGGGCTGACTGAGCTGCAGACAAAAAACTGTTGTTATCTGCCATCCCCTCGATGCTGACCAGCAGTGTGCGTCTGGCAGGGCTTTAAAGAACAGGGTTTGAGAGGAAAAGAGATAAACCTTGTTTATATTTGGCACTGCCAATGGTGAAAGGATTTATGCCTTTTGTAGCAGGTTTGGTTCAGTGTAGTTTATATAAAATTGATTGTGATCTTCTGTATATCAATAGCTGAAATGGCTCAGAGTCCTGTCCTGCATCCTGCCCACAAATCTGATGCCTGATTTATGAAAAATAACTTTTGAAAAACCTATAACCTATAATTTCTGGGACCTTTTATTATTGTATTTCTTCAATCTGGAAAGATGCTAAGAATATCCATCCCAGCCCCAAAATATTTTGGTTATTCAGGCTTTGCCTATTCATCTTAGGTAAGCTGGACATCTTTTCTGTTTACAGTTAGGATGTATTTTCTGTTTACAGTTAAGAATGTACTTACAGTTTTTGCTGTATCAAATCTTATATTCCCTTTTTAAGTTTATAAATGAACATTAATACAGGTCACTCTAATACTGAATTAAAATGTTAATAAACAAATATAGCATTTTCCTACTTTTTCAGTATACTGGATGAAAACATTAGAGGTTAAGAGAAATTAATGAAGAAAAAAATGTTTTAAAAGGAGCCAAGGAAACCAGAGAGAGTTTTATTAGCACTAGTATCTCTCTTCATCCAGGCTGATTTACAGCAATTCAGGTTCTTCCTTCAGCATAAGAGCTCTGCTCGGATTTTAGCCCTATTATAGAAAGAATCGCATAGACTTCTTTTACAAGACCGTTGCTTCCTTGAAGCTTGTAACACAGGTTGTAAGAAAAGCAAAAAAGCAATCTTGGTGCAGAGGAAGGAGGAGGAAGATGGAAGGAAGGGATGAAGGGAGAAGGAAAGTATAAAACTATCCTTTTGTCACAGTAAGTGTTAACTATGGTGTCCTAAGCTTGTAGTTGCCCGAGCCTATAGATTTCCTTAAAGTGAGATCCCTCAGTTGTCCTTTGACTTTGAGGCTGGGCCACTCTTTTATTCTGAGCCCAGCTGAGTACAGCTCTGTTAAAGCAGGAGTTTACCAAAGCTCTTGGTCCTCCTTTTCCTCCTGTGAAAGTTTAACATGGGCAGGAAGTCTCAGAACCTGTGTTTATTTATGAAATTTCCATAGGAATCTTTTTAAAAAGACTTTTTTATTAAATTTCTGTGTACTGTAAACTGGTGTCTGCTTCCAGTAGACCCTGTCTTTAGGTTTTCTAAACAAGTAACTATTCAGGATTTTACGTCTGATATAATATTTCTCTTGCAGTAATAATCAGAAGCCAAAAAGTTTGACAGTCTCAACATAAACAGTTAAGTGTACACTCAGGCTCTAAAATTTAAGAGCTTGATCTTTGTAAGTACTAGTCCAGGTCTAGCAGAGTGCTTAAGCATGTATTTAATCTTAAGTCCCTGGGCAGCACTATTAATTTAACAAAACTCTCCCTGTATTTAAAGCTTGTCCTGAAGGATCGTGCTGAACTGGAGCAGGAATACTTGGTGTCTTGCAGGATAAAGCCAGTTTATTAAGGCAGCCCAGCTTCTTCAGCTGTCGTTGGTTTTAAGAGGGTTTCTGAATATAGTGATTTTCTTTGCTTCTGGAGAATCCACTGTGTTGGCTGCTGCTGTGTAGGTATTGCACTTGTGCTTGTGGAACCTACGTTTTGGTTATGTACTTCAGGGAAAGTTACTTTAAACAAAATGGTGGAGGATTTTCACATAATATCTAAATGCTGGAAGTTTGAAGAATTTTCTTCCCTTAGAGTAGAATCAAGCTTTTTTCTTTTTATTTGTGAACATCAGAGTGTGTGATCTGGTGACGGTTTCGAAATTTGTAACTCAAGAGGGTTTGGGGTTTTCTTTAGTTTGTGGTTTTTTGGTTTTGGGTGGTTTTGTGGGTTGTTTGTTTGTTTGG
>VZTV01009462.1:5063-18015 GCA_013400875.1 Anhinga rufa
CTGCTTGGGCAAGTCCAGCAGAGAGCCACAAGGATGATCAGGGGACTGGATCATCTCCCTTATGAGGAAAGGCTGAGACACCTGGGTTTGTTCAGCCTGGAGAAGAGAAGGCTGAGGGGGGATCTTATCAATACTTATAAATACCTGAAGGGTGGGTGTCAAGGGGATGGGACTGGACTCTTCTCAGTGGTGCCTGATGACAGGACAAGGGGCAATGGGCACAAGTTGGAACACAGGAAGTTCCAGCTGAATATGAGGAAAAACGTCTTCACTGTGAGGGTGCCAGAGCAGTGGAACAGGCTGCTCAGAGGGGTTGTGAAGTTTCCTTCCCTGGAGACATTCAAAACCCACCTGGACACAGTCCTGTGCCCCCTGCTCTGTGTGTGCCTGCTAACGCAGGTGGGTTGGACAAGATGATCTCCAGAGATCCCTTCCAACCCCTACCATTCTGTAATTCTGTGATTACATTGGCAGTGCAGGCATAAGAAGATTAAACCAGAACAGTCATCTGCAGATAGACAGTTTCTCAAGATGGAAAAAAAATCGTAAAAGAAAAAAAGATATTATAGCCACTGAGAAGATGACCCAAAGCAAAATGCTCTACACCCCTCCCTGACACCTGTGACGGTGTAAGGAAGAGGATTAAAAATAGTGAGTTCCCCACCTTAGCACACACAATGCTGACTGTTCTGGCCCTGTGCATTCTTGCATTCTAGCAGTCAAACCCACAGGTTGGCAGCTGAGATGGGTGGTGCCATGTCAGGCTCAGAGGCCTTGCAGAGGGCAGCATGATTGCAGCAGGTACTCCTCACCTACAACGTTACAAACCAGTGGGCTTCCCCATGCCACTTGTGAGAATGCACCATTAGGGAAGTGGTCTGTGTCTGTAGCTCTGTGCATTTGCACATATGTGTATGTTTAGCTAGTTCTTAGTTATGCCTATTGGCTCATGATTACTAAAAATACATTGCACCAGGGAAATTACACCCATGTGCTTTAGCCTGGGCTTTTGAGGATGCAGGAACAACTCTTCAGTGAAGAGTTTTTTGTTTCCTACCTTGCTTTCACTCCAGGGTGTCTAAACAAGAAAGCAATTGTAGTTTGAAAACTGCTTAGTCCATGGTAGCACAGTAGCAAAACCAAGCTTGAAAACTGGCAAGCCAAACTTGGCAGTCAAAAGGGCCAACCCGGGCCTGGGGTCATGGGTGGCCTGGGGTCATGGGTGGCCTGAGGTGCATCAAGCACAGCGTAGCTAGCCAGTTGAGGGAGGTTATTGTCCCACTCTGCACTGCACTGGAGCAGCCCCACCTCAAGTACTGTGTGCAGTTTTAGGTACCTCAGTATAAAAAGGACATCAAACTATTTGATTGTGTCCAAATGAGTGTGACCAAGATGGTGAAAGCCTTTGTCGTAGTTTAACCCCAACTGTTAACTAAGCACCACACAGCTGCTTGCTCACTCACCTCTGTTGGGATGGGGGAGAGAATCAGAAAAGTAAAACTGAGAAAATTTTGGGTTGAGATAAAGACAGTTTAATAGCAAAAGCTGTGCACACAAGTGAAGCAAAACAAGGAATTCATTCACTACTTGCCGTTGGCAGGCAGGAGTTCAGCCATCTCCAGGAAAGCAGGGCTCCATCACATTTACATGAAATTACATTTACATGAATTTACATTACAGTTACTTTGGAAGACAAAAGCCATGACTCCAAATGTTCCCCCCTTCCTCTTTCTCCCCCAGCTTTATATGCTGAGCATGATGTCATATGGCATGGAATATCCTTTTGGTCAGCTGGGGTCAGCTGTCCCAGTCGTGTCCTCTCCCAGCTTCATGCGCACTCCCAGCCACTCACTCCACTGGTGGGTGAGAGGCAGAAAAGGCCTTGACTCTGTGTAAGTGCTGCTCAGCAATAATGAAAACATCCCTCTGTTATCAACACTGTTTTCAGCACAAATCCAAAACATAGCCCCATACTAGCTACTATGAGGAAAATTAACTCTATCCCAGGCAAAACTAGGACAGGTCTCAAGGAGGAGCAGCTGAGGTGACTTGGCTTGTTCAGCTTGGAGAAGAGAAGGCTGAGGGGTGACCCCATCACAGTCTACAACTTCCTCGAGGTGGGCAGCAGAGGAGGAGGTGCTGATCTCCTCTCCAGTGACCACAGATAGGACATCAGGAAATGGAAGGAAGCTGTGTCAGGGGAAGTTCAGATTGCACATTAGGAAAAGGTTCTTCACTGAGAGGATGGTCGGTCACTGGAACAGGCTCCCCAGGAAAGTAGTCCTTACACCAAGCCTGTCAGAGTTCAAGGAGTGTCTGGACAATGGTGTTAGTCATATGGTTTAGTTTTAGGTAGTCCTGTGAGGAGCAGGGAGTTGGACTCAATGATCCTTATAGGTCCCTTCCAACCTGAGACATTCTATGATTATATGAACACAACTAAGTCTGCTACTTTCTGTGTGGAAATATCCCTAGTTATAACAACTACTGGGGCTGCTCAGTACAAGCAATTCAAGCCGCCTCCATCCAAACCTCGCAGAGTATGGCTTCCTGGGCAGCCCCTCAAGAGACACATGTAGCCATGAAACTTCACAGAAAATGCCATATGAGAAGGGATTTGTTACTGTTATACAAGGGCAGTTTTCAGTTATATGACGATATATGCAACTGTTGCTGTTTCCATTCTCCCCACACATCACTGGTGTTATTTGAATTAAACTCATGCTACTGATCTCTTCCTGAGAAGCTAATGGAGCAGATGTTATTTGGAGCATACTAAATGGAAACATGGCACATATTTTTTTAATGGACTATGCAGATTTTTGTGAGGCAGAACTGAGGAAACCAGCCCATTGCTATTTGTGGCTTTGCTGGCCGGATGTTTTTAGCATAAAGTTTATATACAGAAAAGCCAAGTCCTACAACTGCAAAGGCTAGCATAGCCTGACATTCAGACAGGGCAGGCAGAGGGCTGGGGAATACTGTAATAAACTGAGTGAACAGTGGATGTGGCCAGGCTAAAATCTAGATTTTTATTCCCACCCTTGCCAGAAATTACTTTTTTACAACCTATTTATTATATAACTTGCAAAATCGGTAAAAGATGCTTGCAAACTGGGGGTCAGAGGCATTGCAGCTAAATAAATGTCAAGAATAGCACAGAATTATTGGTAACAATTGGTAGATTACATCAATTTACAAACCCTTGGTTCCCAGCCTAATGCAGTGTTTTTCTAAGACACAAGGTCTCTACTTCTCTTAAAGAGGTGGGAGAAAGCAGAAAGGAGCTCTTATATAAAAGGCATATATCATGTATGGTGCTCTGAAGGGCTACTCCACAGAGGCAACTAAGATACTGTCATTAAGTCACCTGTATGTTATCATGTAGTACTGGGGAGATGTGTAATGTCTTGCATGGACCAGTTCAAAACCTTGAAGAGAACAGATGGCCTTTAGGACACACAAGCCCTTTTTAGTCTGAAAGACAGGCATTAAACCTCAAGCCAAGCACCAAGTGAGAACAACAGCTCAGTACCGCTGCTACAGGATCAAGAGAGAAACAAAGTAAAATTCACCCATAGAGTACCCAGGCAGTGCAGACTGGTTCTGTCACTGGTGACTGATCAGACAGACTGGCTCAGAGAGTATAATGCCATCAAACTGTTAACAAATGAGGTACAAGGGACTTACCCTAAGTCTTCACTTCTTATACAACCGTGTTTGAGGTGACTTAAGTCAGTCTCACTGGCATTTTTTTAATGAAATAAAATCTTTGGTTGTTAAAAATTATAAAAATTATAATAATAGCAATAACAGGATCAATACAGACAGTGGTTGACTTAGCAAAAGAGAAATTTTCTGCTCATTCAGGCATAGCTCATAGACTAAGCTGAGCCAGCTGGTCTGAATTAAAACACTGAGTACTTGGGATAGGGCTCTTGCATGTATGTATGAAGATCTTACAGTTGAAATGTAAAGCAAAAGTTTGGTAGTGGAAACAAGCCTTTAAAGAGCTTGGTATAGTCCTGGTGAACTCAATGGCAAAGCATGAAACTATGATGGAAAGCGAAGATGCAACATGAATTTAGGTAGGTAAAACATTTCAATTGTTGGTGAAAAGCACAGCTTTTTAATATCTGAAAGTCTGGTAAAGCCATCTTATTTTGCATCTTTTCCTATTAACAAGGACTGAGAAGCTGTGTCCTACCCTTTATCTGGCCTTGTAACAGGCAAATGTTCGATGTCAAGACACCTGACAGTGACTGTAATGTCAGTCTTTTGCTGGATTTTCTCCTGGCAATCACATTGCAGATAACTCTCCATTTGCCATCTCATTACTGGCTACTGTGCTGAATTGTTCTCTTCATTAATCTTAGTTTTCCCAGAGACACAGTCACAGGTTATTCTACTAGTCTCACAGATCAGCTCTGCCTTTGCTCTAGAATTCACTGTTTTGGGCTAAAGGGGTTCTGAAATTCAGTCAGTGGATGAGCCAGTGATGTTAGTATCAAAGGTTTGCCTTTTATAGTCATCCAGTAGCTGGGCAGAGGGTTGGATGGCAAGGCACAGGCTGATCGTGAAAATCAAAGGGTGTAATATCAGACCTAATTCCACCTAGAGCCACAAAAAAATGACACTGTCTCATTTTTTTTGTTTGTTTTCTTTATTAATAAAGCTGCAGATTACTGTGTAAACCATATGCTGTGTCCTCAGTTCGATGCATTAATGAAATCCTCTGAAGAGGGAAGCTTGATTTTTTTCTGTTAAAAATGGGAACTTTTCTTTTGCTAAAATCCCTTTTCCCCTCTTTTGCCAATTTCCACTTGGTCACACTCTCCTCAAATCCACTTCTTGCTCTTCAGTCAAAAATGTAACAAAGAATTTCCAAAGGGGAAGGGCCATGGGGGAGGGGAGAGTTGACAGGAACAAGAAATTATTTTCTCCAGCATTTCATGATCATTTTTTAAGTACTTCTTTTCATTTTCTTCCTTACACCCATGTAACTTCCCTGTGTAAGCAAGAACAGATGTTGCAACAAGCAGAGTTCACCCTTTGACCCTGAGATCTCATTGCTTCTTTTCTCTGGTGCATGTTTGGATTCAGAGTGAAAACCTTGCAAAAATGCACGGGGGTGGGGTGATATGTGAAGCAGGGGAAGAATCTAATTTTGGAAAGTCTTCCCTAGCAAACCATCCCCAACTTCCACTTGTCTCACTTTATTTGTGAATGTCGCAGTCCCAGAAGCTGAAGACATCTGAAATGTGCTCAGATACCACACTGAGCAGCATCATATCAGAGCACCCAAGTGCATAAATTATATCTCCTTCTCCAAAATTCTTTTCTGAAGACACGACCTATCGCCATTCCTACTGTGCATAACGCGCTGCAGCAGATGACAGCCCCTTGTCCACATTAGCCCCATACACAGACCCTATGTAGAGAGCTGTCTATAGACCTGCAACTTTCCTATACACACAGAAAAAATTCTTACTCACCAGCAATTACAAAAAAACTAACCCAAAAATCTGTTGCAATACTATTACTCCCCTTCTTGTCCTGTTTTTTCCTATCTTATTTGTCATTCTTTTTGCACAGACTCTGCTCAAGCTGCCCCTGCCACCTCCCGACCACACTCCCGTTTCTGCCCAGTGTGGGACACATCCACTGCTCTGGTCCTGGCCACCCTCTCCCAGCTCCCTGTCCTTGTCACACACAGCTGGCT
Source organism: Anhinga rufa (assembly GCA_013400875.1). Taxonomy (NCBI): domain Eukaryota; kingdom Metazoa; phylum Chordata; class Aves; order Suliformes; family Anhingidae; genus Anhinga; species Anhinga rufa. The sequence continues at coordinate 10,786 of VZTV01009462.1, forward strand.
GGAGGCAGGGTGGGGAGGGCAGGCATGAACCCAGCTGCCAGCATCTGCGACAAACAGCTGGCAAGGGCTGAGGAGCTTGCTGATAGTGGCTGCTAGCTGCCCTGGACAGCCTGCCTCTCCCACTGCTGCTTGCTGGGGATGCCAGGACACCCATGGCTGCTCCTACAGGAGCAGGATAGAGGCTTCCCAAATGCTATGCAACAGACCCACGAAAGCAAGCTGGCCAGGAAGCTCTCAAATGAGCTGCCTACAGGCTCCCAGGACATGCCTCTGCAGCTAGTGTAGGGTGCTGCCTCTCCACTCCCTTCTCAATGCTGTTTTTTCTCTCTGTCTGCATCGCTTGCAGCCAGGACTATGCAGCCCTGTCTGGCTGCGGGAAGAAAGTGTTGTCATCCTCCCACAGGCCTCCCATCCCCATGCTCCCTTTTGTGCTGCTGAGTGAGTAGTGCTGCCAGTGACATGCAGACGACAATGTTGGGTCCTTGCCCCTACCAGAATCAACTCATACTCCCTAGGAAAACCCACTCCAAGAGCTGCGAGAAAGAAAAACAAACAAGAAAACGAATGCAATTACAGCCATTATATCTCAGCACATAATTCTGAACTTTTTATAGCCCTTTGTCTGGCCTCGTTTTGTTTGTTCAGAGGACCTTTCCCCAGGGAGATTACTTCTCAGCCAAATACCCTGTCAAAAATTTTCTCAGCAGCCACAGTTTCCCACCCTGTTCTCTTCCTCTTTATCCTTCTTTTGATAAAGTGCACCTCCCTGTTCTTCTGCCCATATACATCTTAAAGTGTTTGTCGATTTGAGATGTCTATCCATCTTAACTATCCAAATACCTTGTTTTCTAACAACAAATATATAAGAATTGGCTTTCTAAATCTTGATACTAACTATAATTCTCTGAGGCATTGAAGCTCCTTAGAATATGGATTTTTTTGTTTACATACGTCCGCTGTTAAAAAGGAAAAAAAAAATATTTAACAGATGCAGAAGGGTACCTTGGAAACTAATATTATCTAAAATTAAAGAGCACTTTCTGGGAAGGGAGAAAAGACTAGAGATTAGAGCTGGAAGCTCTCCATTGTGTGGCCACTTATTGTCACAGAATCCAGCAAGAGACGGCTCCTGCCATCTCCTTTTGATTTCTCTGTGTAAATCTGCTCTCACCTAAAGCTTGACCACATGACAGTACATACTCACATTAAACTGATTATTTCTGTCTGAGCTGGGTGCAGAAGAGGCAGTCTTCCTTCTGGAAATACCCCCATTCACTGCAGAAGGAGATGCATTTCACATCCCTAACAGACCCCTGCATTTTATGTTAACTTCTTGATGATAACCAGGCAAAAGACAGTCCAGCCTAAACATCTGTGTTAGAAGTTGATTAAAATGTCCAGATAAGAGAGCCAGACACGCAGATTAACCTAAAAATCTACTGGTTTCAGATACTATAGATCAGATTAAAATCTTACAATTTCTAAGCAGTATCAGCCTCTTGCCACAAAACATGCTCACAAATTTACGTGAGTAACCTGGAAATAGTTTGTAGTTAACCAAGCTTCACTGTGATGCAAAAGGCGTAGGAGATAATTCATACCTTGTTGAGCTGGTGCTCCCCACAGGTAGAGTGCAAGCACAGAAACTAAAAGCAGCTGGGTTTGCACAGGGGAATAAATACCCTGATTGCAGAGATTTCTCCTAGTGATAACTAGGCCTCCCTCTTCCTGCAGATACAGCATGCATCTGGAGAAAAGTGATGCATCTTGAGGGTGGGACTATGTGCGAGTTGGATTAGTTAAAATACTGAGCATCCTGCTGGTTGATTCAGCAAGCTATCTCTGCAGTCCCATTGGAGCAAGAGAAGTATGGCTCTATTTCCTCCCTTCTCTAACCTCACAGCTGTTGGGTCAAAGAATGCTTTAAATCCACTAATCAAGGAAAAATTTATAGCAAAACCTAATCAGATGCATTTTATTAATCTCTTGCAAAAGATGCTGACATCATACAAATGCAGGTTTATAGTTATTTATTTGGAAAATTAAACTATTATAGAACAAAACAGATAAATCAGTCAGACCAAGTATGTGAACAGTTGTAGAATTTCAAGAAGGAAAGCCTCTTTATAGCATGGACATGACCCAAAATGATTTAGAAACTCGTATTAAAAGGAACAGGATGCAGCATTTCAAATGTTTCACCATCTCTGGCTTTGGGATAAAGGTTTCAGGAACTCACAAAATTAAGCTGTTCACATTGTTGCTTGCACGTCATCTCTGAAGCCACGAGGAAGAACCTATCATCACTTTATTTGACTTTCCTTCTCAGGTTTGTGGTATGCTGTTGGACTGCACACAAGAATGGAGTCCAGAAACTCCCAGTTTAAGATTTTGTGTATGACCTTATACAAGTTACAAGCATTTCTGAACAACCCTGAGATCCTTATACCTAAAAGCTACAGGGCAGCACTCTGCTGTGCTGGGTGGCATATAAACAAGGGCTGTTTTGAAAAGCTCACAAACTGAGTAACATAAGAAACAGTCCTCACAAGCACACAGCCAAGGGACTCCATCAAAGAGCAAGACCATTATGGCCAGCAGCATACCCAATGGTCTCAAAGGAGTAACTAGCAAGAAACTTCTCAGTAAAGCCAGGGTAAAAGGATTCTAGAAGAAAAGGGGAACTGGAAGGCAAGCCAAGGGAAACAGAAAGGTCTTGTGCCATTTTAGTCAGCTTTGATGAAAAGCAGTGAAGACTGTGGGAACACTTAGAGGATGACTAGAAGAGTCTTAATAGCACCCCAAGAAATATCCCTTTTGGATGCTATTTTTGACTGGCATTATATTGATTCAAACTCTGTCCATACTATCATTTGCTAAATTGTAATTATCTATTATATCATCATATACAATCTACTCTCCTAACTTCACTTTTACATCTGTCTTTTCGAAATGTATCCACTCTTCAACAGCTGACCTAGGCAATGTGGCTATTCTAACATGTTCACTTAACCCTCTGAAATCTGCTTGCACCTGTGACACCAGAAGTTCTTTATATTTTTTTCCATTTGATGGATTTTCATATTTGTGCATATAAAATCTAAGCATGGAGACTATAAAAGTGTCTGCTGAGTTTGCTTTTCTGTTTTCAAGGTTAGAGATCTCTCTACCAGTTGTGTTAGCCTGAGTCCAAAAGCCTGAAATATGGTTATTTAAGGGGAGTCCACAGGAATGTAAAATATCTTCCCTCTTCTCAACGGTCAATATCACAAAGCTTCTCTAAAAATTCAAACCTGGATACTGTCTTCAAAGCTTTGTCAAATTTTGGCCCTGCTTCTCTATGGAACAAGAGGATTCTTCAGAGGATCAATGGATTTTCCATTTCTTTGAGTAACTTTGCCAAAGCAGGTAATCACCTTTCATCTATTTCAGTGACAATTTGGGAGTATTATCTGCCCTTATTTGAAGGCTGACCAATAGATTTTCTTCCAGAATCCTTTCCAGCCTCATGTGCATCCACAGCACATGCTTTTGTTCTCTGCATCTATTTAGTGCAGGCCTAGTATCTCACAGTAAAGAGTTGTCATCTGGTTCATAAAAACTAATATTCTTTGTGTTCAAGTAAATTTTGTGTTCTCTAATGGTTTTCTGTCTGTCCTCAGATCATTCCGTCTTATCATCTCTCTTGGTGTCAGTTACCTGAATAGTATCTATGTTCTTCTTTACACTTCAGTCTCAGACTACGTAGGCTGTTCCATCTTCTTTTTCTGCTGTGGCTGGTTTCCTTTTTCCCATCGTCACCTATCTTTCTGGTTTCTGCACAGCAAAACTATCCATTAATTTTATTTCTTTTCACTAGGCAAACTCTGTCTTCTTCCCATAACTATGTTTTGCCACATGTAACTCTCCTTAGCTAGCTGCCTGATTTCCACAACTTGTCTGGAAGACAACTTACCTGGACTGCAGACCCTCTTCTAAATTCCATGAAATCCCCTGTCCTAGCACCTCCTCCATCTACCACTGGAGCACCTCTTGCCTAGGAAATGTGTATTAGGAACCCACGTCAGAAGAATGTAGACCTCATGGATTCTGCTTTTTTTTTCCTCAAGATCCATCCATTTTTATCTCAGTAGCCACATACTTTACTCTTCTTAATTCCTGCTCTTAAAGTATAAAAGAAAATCCCACAAAAAATTTCTTAGAGTCTTTCAGATACCTAATCCCATTTCCTATTTTCTGTATGGTATTTCATTAAAAATATATAATCCAAAGTCATGCACAGCAAAATGGCAATTATACAAGGAGCATTCCTTTTAATGTTACAGCTGAACATTTAGAGACAACATCCACATTGATATATTTTATAAATACAACGTTTATCACTATCTTGCCACTGTTATGTTTCCATGAAAATAATTTCTGAGACTTTCCACTCCTATAGCTTTCCTGCTCACAGGAAACTTCTATGTGAATAGCTGTCAGAATAAAACTTTTGCTTTTCCAATTCTCACTCTCATTTGATGCATAGCACTGTGTGTTGTTCACCTAATGTGTTTCACACAAGAAGTTGCTGCAATTCAAGTTTCTTATCCACAGATACATTTTTCAGATTTCTCTGACATTTTCCATTTTTCCTTCACAAAGCTTTTTATGAATTCACCAGCTATTGCTCTATAAGGAGATACGTTATTTATATTGGATCTACTCCTTAACCTTACTTATTTGATTTTACCTTATCTGACATCTTGTTTCTCAGCCCACATATTCGCATGCAGATCTGCTTGCAGTATTTCCCATTTCTTTATAATTTTTAGTTCCCACAATTGCATATCTCCTACAGATTTATTCAACTCCCTATTCACTGCTGACATCTTGACACTAGCAAACAGCCGTTCACTACAAATCTTTTCCCATGACTTAACTTGGGAATCAGTTTTTCTCCATTTCCTTTGTCTGCCTGTAAGCACTGAAGGTTTTCATCTGCAGCAGGGACACTGGTCTAAGCCAACCAAATTAGCCTTCCTCACATCCTGTACCCTAGTGATCCTCCCAGCCCAGAAACCACAAGGAAGCCCATGCAGGCAGTAGATCCTGGAACAAACCCTCCTATGCTGAGGTAAAAAAAAACAAAACAACAAATTAATTGAATCAAATTACTTTGAAGGCCCCAGTAACAATCACCGTACATGGAAGGACCTCATCAGTATCTCCGCTATTTCACGGTTTATTTCTTTCAGACTCCTCAGATTAATACCATCTGCTCCTGGTAATTCACTGCATTTGTCTTTCTCAAGTTGCTTCATAACTTCCTCCTGAGAGACTGCAGTCTCTCTTAAGGCCAACGTCTGATTTCCCATAGGAAATGCCCTCTGAATAGCACCTTCCACGGAAAACACAGATGCAGGAAATTTGTTTGACTTCACTCTTAGCTAAGCCTCCCTTCCAGCTGACTCCTCATTGCCTAACGGTGCATAGTCACTCATGCCATTTTCTAAACACTAACAGGTACCTGTGAGCTTCTTGTCTTGAAATATTTTTATATTTTAGACAAAACTTTCCTGTACTTATATGGCACAAAGTCTCTATAGTCTAAAAGTTTCTTTATAGTATTTATCCCCAACATTTATCTGGGTAGAATGTTTCAGACAAAGAATGGCTAAGTATTCTAACAAGTATTTGCCTCATTTTAAACCATTTTTCTTTATGTTCACAACCATTATGTCTCCCTGGAAGAATTTCTATTGATTAGAAGCAAGTTGAGCCTTCTACATTCCTCACCTCAATTAACTTCTGCAATTACATGATGAATCTCTTCCTTTTTCACAGTCTCCAAAATGAGTTATCAAATAATCAGTTACTTATGCTCTCAGTAAAGTGCTCCAATTTGCCATTCTGCAAAGGCCAATGAGGTGATGCACTAATTATGCATTGCTAGAGCTGCCAGTTTAGTAAGTATCTTTCAAAGGAATGGATTTGGCCAAGACAATAGTTTGGGTTTGAATGTCATGTATGGGTGCTGCTTGTTCAAACAGAACCAGTAACATTATTTAAATCTCACTGACTCAGGAAAATATGGAGAGGCATGCAAATTCTTCTGTCAAGCCAACAAAGTAAACAACCTAAGACACAATGAGATTAAAAGATGGGATAAAAGTCTGAGATCAAAGAAACCTCGTCAGAAACTCTTGTGCACCAACAGTCACATCTCATGCAAAATGAGTTGCTGAAATCAGACAGGTAGAAAAAGCAGTCCCCAGAACAACCAGAATTGTTGGTTTCCAAGGGGTTTACAGCATCAAATACAATTCCTTATAATACTGCTATAACAATTTAGAAACTAGTAAATGCTACAGAGAACAGGTGTAGAGCACTTCCTGCAAGGATTTCCAATTAATAGGCAGCTGTATTCTGTACTTCTGTTTTACAGCTACAGGAGATCCAACAAGAGTGAACCCTGTTCTCTAATTATCATGTGCCAAGTGGCTCAATCAGTTTGCAGTCTTTCCTTTTTAGGTAAATAGAAACAGGATTAAATAAACAGTGTACAAAAGGTGGGAGGGTATCCTCTGAACAAAATAAATCAGAGCTAGGTAATGCTGAACCGTCATCAACATCTGATGGCAATGTGGAAAGAATCAATCACAAAGTACTTTTGCGAGGTTTGGAAAGAAGAAATTGTGTAAAGATAATATATAATGAATACACTCTTGATAACACCACCTAATACCTACAGGACGCATTTTCTACAATTTCAGTTATTATTTATAGTAAGTTTTTCAACAGTAAGTACAGTATTTACATTCTTTATAGTCAGTTCTTGTAGAAGCCTAGTAAATTCTCTAACATTACAGTCAATTGTGTGACTATGGTTTTACCAAATTCCTTGACTGACCGAGTTTCCATTGGTTTTCTCCAGACAGGTGGGGCTTATAAAGGTTGTAAGGAAATTAGTCTGCAGATTATATCAATGATAGGGCCATATCAGTCAAGAAAGGCAGAAGAAATTTTCCGGGAATTGGTGATGGCCTGATTTACTGGTGGCATTTATTTCTACCTACCACCATTTGAAAATTGGCTTGTCCTTTGAAGCATACAGGAATATTATACCTTCAAACCCTTATTAAAATTATTCCCTAGAGCATTTCAGATATTTCTTTAAAAGCTTCCTACTCTATATGAGATGATTTGAAAACTCTACTTACAAGGTTGTTAAGGGTTTTCCAGGTATTT
>VZTV01009463.1:0-12521 GCA_013400875.1 Anhinga rufa
AAACAAAAAAATGCAAGTAAAATAAACAGAGCTACTCCGTGCTTTTGAACAACTTCTTGGCCAGTTCATTTGCAGGGACTTGCTTGTATTAGGAAGTAAGAACTGAAGGCAGGAGAGAAACCTAGGAATAAAGTAATATATTTTTCTGCTGATATGTGCAAGAGATTAAGTAAAAAAAAAAAGTGTTAGTGAGGGGTGAAGAGAAGCCTTTATGTTTGAAGGGTTCCTGTGCCTTTTTTACTGTCTTAAGAGCACAGTTTTGGAGTGAAACACAGGAACATGCAGAGCACTTTGCAATCTACGCATGAAAATGCTGCAGATGAGAACAAATAATTATTAATTAGTAGCACCGCTGCATTCTGTTACTCAGAAATAATTCAGAGAAGGGTTCTGCCAGTTGAGGGTATTGTCTAATGTCTGGTTCATGAAAGACAGAAGCAGGAGAGGATCTGAGATTATTTGAGTGGAATTTTTAAATGGCGGAAGATAAAGGGAAGGTAAGAACAGAATCCATTCAAGTTGGAAGGAGGCAACTAATATTGCATTTGAGGTATCAGTGATGCATTCTGTATTTTTCACGGCCGTGACTCTGGTATGGCTTGTAGGTTTTCTACGTTTTCCTTTGCTAAATTAGGTGGGTCATCACATAAAGAGTAAAGTAGTCAGTGAAATGTATGATCATCATGATCATATAAAGCTTGCAGATGCCTTTCCACAAAATGTGAGTTGCTACAGCACTGATTTTTATGTTAATTTACTAGTGAATAATTTAAAAAGACCTGTTTATTTTTTAATAAAAAGGAAAGATATAAATTGGCTGAGCATTCCTAATGTTACTTACAGCTGCCATTGAGCAGATGTTAGGGATTCTTAGTGGTATGCTAGACTAAAATAAGTTTCATGACTAAACAAACAATTTCTTTTTACTACCAACTCTTTCAGGCTGATTCTGCTTCTGTNNNNCTCTCCCAAATTCACAATAAATGGCTTTTTAAAGTCTCCTCATAAATAATTACCTTTCTTGTGCCACTTTTTTCTAGGCACTTGGATTTTAATTACAATGATGAACTGTTTTAATAAGTTGTTAAATAATTTTATCTTTTTAGGGCTGAATCCATTTTCCATTTCTCTTGGATTTCATTGGTTCCTGGGATTTTAATCTTTTTAATTCTTGCTAATTCACTTGATATTGCACTTTCACTCCCCTTTATAAATTCACATTGGAGAAGCAAACAGCACGCAGCAGCATCTTTTTCTTCTGAACTCTCTGCACGTACACCCACCTTAGCTTGCTGGTTAAAAACGGTCTCCTGTTACTAGTAACCATTTTGTTTAACTCTGTCATTTTGATCAGAGTAAGTTTGAAAAGATAGGTAATTAAATGGAGACAGAGCATTTTTGCTTTGGGCTAATGTCTGTGGGTCTTAAAGCACCCTACAGAAGATGTCTAGCAAAGTGAATTCTGTGCTTAGTTGATAGATAAGAGATATGTAACACTGCTGTACTTTACTTCAGACAAGTGTCTTCCAATGTAATTATTTATTAGATACCTTTGTACGTTATTTGATGTAGAGAAGTGCTGAACACAATTCCTTGTAATTCCAGCTACGATTCGGTATCTGTGAAAAACAGCTGCTTTATTGAAATGTATGCATTGCTATTGGGATGGTGGGGAGAGGAGAACCAAGTGACACGTTTTTAAACTTCCTGATTTTTAGTCTCATGGCATGATCAAGATTTACTTAATTCAAAGTGACTGCTATTAAAAACAAAACCCCCACAAATCATGTTTAAACTTTCATAGTTTTCTTTCAGATTATGTGTGAAACACAAAACTTGGTAGTATGTCCCACAAGCCCACTCCTGATACTGAATAATTGGAGAAAGTATAAATACCAATTTAGATATTGTTAGAATAGAATTCATAGTTAAAAAGTGTGGGTCTTGCAAGGCTTTACTTTTTATCGGGTTAGGGTCTGTCTGTTCATATCAAATATCTGTTTCTTTGGCATGCAGCCTTGGGTAGCTCTGCTTACTGTTATGCTCTGTATGACCTTAAAGTGAGCATGCTTAGGACCAAGCTCAAATGGAGAGACAGTACTTGCAACTTTTTGCTAATTATGTCAGAAGCTTAGGATTACAGAAGGAAAGGTACAGACCAGGCGGTTGTGGTTCTTGGTGTGATGGTGACACCATCACTACCACTGCAGTTTGGCAAGTGACAATGCAGTAAAACACAGGTAATGTTTTGCTTGACCACTTCTATTTCTGAACATGTAAGAGTGGATGAAGAAGCCATTGATGCCAAAGTGAGGCTCTGAAATATTGCCATGCAAAGCTACAAACTTTAGATACAGGTTTTTTTTCTGTAAGACAGATGTAAAATGTACGGTCTCAATGAATAGTGACATTTAATAACTTGCCACTAAATACCTGTGAGGATATATATACATCTAACACAAAGAGAGTTTGATACTCAATTTCTTTCATTCACAGTATTCCAGTAAAAAGAGTGGAATGCCAAAGTACAAAATGATAATATATATTTAGTGTAGGTTTTTAACAATATAAAACCTATATATAGAATGTAGATTTGGAGATTGAAATATCATCTTCATTTTGCTAGTGGACTAATGAAATGTGCATTTCTATATCAGTTTCAATTACTTTTAACCAAAACCCAGGCAGTTGTTTAATCGGATTGTTGGTACTTTTGGTTTGAGATGCTCACCATGATTGCAGTCCGTGACCAGATCAGCACACATGCTGTAGACAAATGGAGGTGGAGAAACAATGCCCGAGCATACTAAATACATTTTTATGAGCTGCTGCCTATTTCTGACAGCGCTTAAGGGTCTTTTTGATTTCCTTCATTTTTTAAAGTAGTGCTCAGTAGATTGGTATGCCAGAAAAGTGTGACTGAATTTATCAGCAACACGCCTTCATAAACCATCCCTTTGAAATAAAATTGTTAGTTTTGCCATGTAAGCATCATTAATAATACAGCAGGGGGAAAAAAGATTTCTTAAAAAACCAGAAGTGTGTCTTTCCCTGACCCCCAGCAGAGAGGTGCCTCCTGCTTGGAGTGTGGCTGCACAGTCAGGGGTTTTGGTTGGTTTTTATTGAAGGGGACTGGCAGGCTTTTTGGTATTCAGGCCACCTGAAGAGCTAGAAACCTTGTAAAACAACCTACTGACAGTGGTGAAAACATCTGTCAGTACCTGGAAGCTCTCACCCACATTGCAGCCTACACACGTGGGCTTTTGCAGTTTTGCCAGATGTCAAATTATCAAGGTGGGGAAGGAAGAAGGAAACTCTCTGAGGGGCAAAAACTTCTGGGAAGCAGGAGCTGCAAGTAAGGTCGGTACCTTTTAAAAACAACCACAGCTTGCCATTTTACTGTGCTGCCTTATGTGTAGGTAAGGCCTTCCAAGGTGTTACCCTTTGGATATTTGCTGCATCAGTGGAATGCCCAACACCTGCACCCAGGAAGTCCATGACAGAATCTACATGTTTGTAAGTTGACTGTATTGAAGACTTTCAAGTATCACAAAAACTAAATTAAAAGTGCCTAACATTTTCCTAGTAATCACGTCATTACTGGAAGCGGAATATTCAGCCCTCTATGTAAGCCTCTAAGTAACCTATTCTCCCTGATTTGTAAAAGCCAGGAGGAAACAAACACATCACAGATGAGTCTGGTGAGATCTGATACCCTGTATTTTTTTCAGGCAAAGCCAAAAGCTTGACATTGGCCACGAAGTGCTCTTGGGAAATGCCTTTGATACTGGAAATCCCCCCAGTGCTGAAGGCTCCACCTTTGGTGGCTGCTTTTTTATGTGTAGGGAACAGCGTGGAAGAGGGGCTGATGCTGTCCTCTGCATGACAAAGAGGCTGGATGCTGGACAGATTCTGGCTGTGGCATTAAGACATGACTTTTAAATCTCAAAAATCAATCCTGCCTTTCTCTGTGTTAGAGTCAGAACAGAATCTTAAACTGCTTTTATCATGAGGTGTTGAAAAACACTCAAAATGACATTGAAGTGTCATGATTTTGGCTGTATTATGTATGTTTTTTTTAAAAAATCTTTAAAATTCATAGCACCTTTCCTGATAAAGTAGACTGATTTTCTACTTGCTTTGTTCAGTGTGGAGTATTTCCAAATGGATTTTAAACAGCTATTTCTTGAATTTGAGTAATTTTGTTACAAGCTAATAGACAATACGTAAGCATACCTGAGTTTTAATGTTAACATATTTGTTTCAAAGCTGCTATCAACATTAAAAAGCACAAAGCTAAATGTGGTTGCTAAAACATGGTATGCAATATGCCATGTAGTGCTGTGATTCTAAGCAGTCATGAATATTTATTATTCTCTTCCAAATTGCAGTGCTATTACTGGTAGATATATCAGGGTTTTAGCCTCAGTCTGTAATATGTCATGCACTGGACAACATTTTAAGAGACTGAGATGTATTGATCCAAACCCAAGAATGCCAAAAGGGAAAAAGCCTGACCTAGATCCGTGCTGTTTTAATTATATCACAGTTTAGGATAGTTTATCATTGCTTAGATTCATTTAAGTGTGAACAAGTAAATGATGCAATGCAGTTCAGTGTTTGTAAAGGAAGCCTAATGGGTGAGATTCTCAAATCAAGTCTAGTTTCTCCCACAGCATTTTCCTTTTTCACCCAGGCCAGCAGGAGCACGTGTCTCAGTGCTGAGAACCTGAGTGCCTGCATCTAATCTGAGAGGAGAGGCCAACCTTTATGTTGCTCCATAGTGGAACAACAACCTGTTTTAGCAGCAGCCTGTGTGTTACTGGTAAACCGATGAGAATAATGTCGTGGTTCCTTCTCAAGCACCCAGCATGCCTTTAGCTGCTGTATGTGGGTCACTAACACTCTGCCAAAGCAGAGAAAGTCACCATCCCCCTCTTAGCCCCATGCCACATCTATGTTCCTGTACAGACAATATGTTATTTTATAACCTTTAGCTTTTTTAATGCAAATTATGACTTTTGGACATTAGGGCAATCTGCAGAATTCAGCCATCACTATCTTTGCAGCAAAGAGTCGAACAAGGTGTTGAAAGATATGACTGCCAGGTAGCCACAGTGTAATTGTGGAGATAATGGTGGTAGTGGCAATGAGAGGGAGCAGGTCAGCTGCTCTGTGCCTCCATGCAAGCTGTGGAGCACTTCCACTAGATATTATGCAGGTGCTGCAGCTGCTCTCACAACTAGCACACTATCCATGCTTTTTTCAGTTGTTTGTGGTTCTTGTACTCCCTTCCCCTTTACTCTTCAGGTATTTTGGTAGCTGATGGAACAGTCACATCTTAAAGCTAATGGTAATCAACACGCTTCTGTCTCCATGTACCACTTCTGCTACTCCTTTGACCCTGTTCACTCTTCTCTCCACTGGATAAAATGTGCCATGGCTGCCTGCTTCTGTTTTGTCTTGGGTATCATGCCAGAGGAAGCCATGGGTTCAGGCATCTAGGGCCAGAGCTGTGCCACCCGGGCTGCCTCCTGCCCTGGGTGTGCTGGGGTGCACTCTCAAGCAGAGCCTACGCTAGAGTAGAGAGGGGATTTGCACTGCTGTCTCTTGTATTTTGTGTCTTGCTCAAAATCAGAAGGGGTGCGGCAAAAAATAGCCCACAGAATAGTCTGTAAAAGAAAAGAGCATTGTGAGTGGATAAGCTGAGAGGAAAGGTGTATTTTTTTCTCCATGATTATAGTAAGGTTAGGATTAGGTGTTGGGATGCATTGATTTATATATTGTTTCTACCTTTGCCTCGTCATGTGTCATTAGGCAAACTGCTTAACCAGTTCCAGTAATGCCATCTGCAAAATGAAATAAGGTTAATATAGGTCATACACCGTAAAGCCCTTGAGTGTAATACATGGTACACAGTTTTAAAGAAGAAAAATGAGGTCTTAGTAAAGAAACATGAAATTTAACAAGCAGATAACAATACAGGGATTCCTTAAGCTTCCTTGTTATCCAACTAGTCACTCTTGGGATGATATCCTGCTGCTTCTTCTTTGGAGAGGAAGAGGAATAGGTGTTCCAGCAGCACGTAATTGCCTGAACTGCTCCTGCACCCTGGCATCTCCCGACACTGCTTCTGCCTGGCAGTATGGGACAGGGTTCGCAGCATGTTGCCTCCTGCACTTCAGCGTGGTTTGAAGCCTAAAGCCAAGGGCCACCATTTACAGGGATTCCAGCTGTGGCCTTTGAGCCTGGAGCACGTCAGTTATTTATCTTGTCTTTCACCATGCCAATCAGGGATTGGATTGGAAGGAATACTCTAAAAAACCAAAAGCCCATGTTATATAGCCGAGTAACAGAAGGTGCTATGGATCTTTCTGTTGAACCTTCTAGAGAAACACATTTTAAATGAACACACAAGAAACTTAATACTAATTAAGTAATAGTATTCTATGGAGACCAATGGTAGACACTATAATTGTGCATTAGCAAGCTATGCATAATTCAGCAATGCTGAATTCTTTCAGACATCATCTACAGGGGATTTTGCATAAGTATGGACTTAATAATTTGTCCCTTCATATGCATGCGTAAGTGTTCCTAAGGGCATCATTTGGCCTGCAGAACGCCTGTTACCAGAGGTGGTGTACAAGAGAGGAAGCATCCGTTCTGAGTCTTGGAAATGAAGCTGAGATGATAGGATGGGTCATTAGAAAGGTTACCTTATTTGTAAAAAGACCTTAAACATGGAGCCCTATGATGTCATTTCCCCCCTCCCCACTCCATGCAGGCACTTTTCCAAAGAGAATTGCAAAAAATAGGCAGTTCACAAAAGACCAAGTTATAAGCTAGCATTTCTTAAAAAGAGTAGCTTAGACACAGGCGTGTGAAAACATGCATAGGCACCTAACCAAGTGGTCTGGCAGTGTAGCCATGTGTGATGGAGTTAAAGCTACTTGGTGAGCTACTGCTAAAGAAGCTTCTCTTCTCCTTCTCAGTGGAAGTTAAGCCAGCAGGGAATGTATTTTATCTTGCCACTGGAGTAGGATAAGGACATGTAAGTGGACAATTATCATGACTCAACTGACAAGAATTAGCTACTACATTAGCCTTTCATATCTTGCCCTGCCTCTTATTTTCAGAGGGTTGATAACCTGGTCACCCCTAGTCAGGCTAATTGTGTGTAAATCTTAAGACCCTTATTTTAGGTACTCATAAATTAGAAAGATGACTTGCTAATGGGATTTTATGCACATTTCATAATGTTCTATTTTATCATTGCTACCTTGTCAGCACAAACAACACAGGGGCTTTTGCAGGTCCCCCCAGCAGCACACCTCTTTGCCGCCGGTCCTAGAAGTCTTGGAAGTGTATGTGTTCACCCTGTGTTGCCACATATTGTTATGTCTGAGTTGCAGCAACCAAGACATATTTGTGCTCACTGCAAGTACTTACAAAGTAGCACGGCATAATTGTCCCTCTGCAAGCATCTCTCTCTCTAAACTATTGTTTAAAACTGCCAGACCCATCTTTGTTCTTTATTAAGAGTAAGGCAACAAAAGAGTCTGTAGTTATCAGGAGATAATAATTCCCCAAGGGCATTTGAAGCACTTGACAACCAAAAGGTTGTGATTACTCCATGATTGCTGTGCTGCTTGTTATTCCTTATTGCTTAATTACGGAACCAGAGTGTGTTTCCTGGATACTGTCATCTAAATAAGATTCTCCAGTTCTCATGCTCTGCTTCAACTTATGTGGACTGGGAAGCTTTGTAGCGTTTCAAGATGATACAGGGGATAGCAGTAGGGCAGGGCAGTAATGGCAGCTCTTCTAGCCTTCAGGAGACCAGGGCAATCAATCCCTGCCCTGCTGAATGCTTGCTGAGAGGCCTTGGGCAAGTCACTCAGCTTCTGTATACCTCAGGTCTACACCTCTGCTCAGGTGCTACCATAAATAAGGCTATGTGAGTGTCTATAACAGAAATAATATAACGGAGTTCACCTTGACCTCTAGGTATGGACTCAGGCAACATGCTGTGAAGACACTGATTTTCTTTTTAGCATGTGCACATTCAGCTGGCTTATTTTGATGGAGTGCATCCATTTTGGTGGAGTGCAGTGGCTGAGGGTTGTGTGTGTATGGGGGGTGACAGCACAAGGGAAGAGGGGATTTAATATCTGATTTCACAAGACGCGTGACTGCAGCCCAAGTGGCCTGGCTCCCAGCAGTGCTGAGAGCTCAGTTGCTCTTGACCAGAGGGAGCCTCTCAAACAGAGGCTGTGGCACTGTTCACATTTCTTAAGGTTTATTCAGATTTCCATCTCTGGTTAAAGTAACTCGATGCAGTTTGTGCTTGCCAGGCTGTGGTGCTGTAATGTATGAGAGGCAGGTGGGTTTCTAGGTTGGCAGCAAGCCCACTTGAAACATGCATGTAATGCTGCTGTTTCAAAAAGGCTCTGATGTCTCCACTCTTTACTGATTCAATGAGTCTTACATGACTCGCTGCCTTGAAAGGCAATGTACTGTTGTGGTTACACACTGGAAAAGAGTAGAAAGTAGAAAGTGTGGCCTTTTCCAGGTTCACTGGGCCTAGAAATCTACCCTGAAGAACTCATTTTTTTAAGTCTTTGATTTAATGTTTCATTGAATCGTGGAACCTGCTCTAAGGAAGGGGAAAGCCATCCAGCATGTATTTTAACATTAGCCTTGATTTTTTGACTGTATACATTCATAGGAAGATGAGAAGATGGGTGATAAAACTCAGTTTCTAAATCATCACCTAAATTTACAGATGAAGCTCCTGCTGAACTTCATTCCTTAGACTTGTTTTTGAAAACTTGAATAAGAAACAGGCTTGGTGAAACTCCCTTATTATTACAAGGTTGGCATAAAGTCTACTTAATGAGGTGCTTTTTACGGCAGTGGTTGATTTTTAAATGCCCCTTTTCATTCCTGAAATCTAGACGTTAATAGCACCTTCCATTGTGGTGCTCTCTGATAGCATGCATCTTCTGTCTTTGGCGAGACGCTGCATGCAGTCCTGCTAGCAAGCTCTTGTGTCATAAATAGAATTTGTTCAGGAAATAAAAATGTGTTGTTTTCATTGTTAGAGGATGCTACTAAATTGGCTGTATGTTTGTCTAATAATCACATCTAAAGCTGATTATTCTGCTAATAGCCTTAAGATATTATTTAAAAATAAATATATAAATGCACTACTTTTGTACTAATACTAGTTTTTAATCTCTTCTTGTTTCTGTGAAGTCTGAATGAGATTTTCAAAATTGAATAATAATTTGATCCGTTAATCTTTTGAAGCTAGTAATTTTATTTTCCCCTCTTTGCAGTCTCTGAGGCTCGCAAATGAATAGAGCTTCATTACTGGAGTCTGCATTTAATAACCATTATCCATTATCTTGTAATTAAGACTCCCTGTAACGAATCATGAGGACAATGCAAAAATACATAGTACATTTCTTTAATGAACTGGAAAATGTTCATCTTGTTCTATTTAGTAATGAGTTGCTGAATAGTCGTTAAATCCACTGGAGAATAGAGCTAGATGGATTTTGAAGACTATCTTGAGTTTGTGGTTAATCTATTAGAATTAAAATTTCATCTTCTATTTTTATCAACAGCTGATTAGAAGTCATTCTGTTTGACCAAATTGATTAGAAGACCATATACAAGGGCAGCTGTTGTTTAATGAAAGTTTTTAATGAAACTGTACCATAGAGACTTGTAATTATAAGACTTATAAAAGCTTTGACTTACCTTATACTAGAAATAATGAAAAGTATTGCACTGAAGGACTTTAAGTGCTGCATTTCGAAAGGGAAATTAAAAATATAATTTGGCGATGTTGAAGTTTCACTTCCACTGTTATGTGTTCTACTGTGACTATGAGATGTCCATAGCGTCTCTCTGAAAGGGAGTAGCTCTGAAATATGTAACTCAATTGTCTCTCCAATGTGCTCCGTTCTTTGCAAAGCTCAATCAACTATTAATTGCCTCTTTTGCACATTGCACTTTCTCTGGAGTTAGAATTTTTTTTGCAAATAACCGTTTCTCTTTAGAATGGGAATTGTCATAGGAGAGTGCAATTCAATCACCAATGGGCTGAGTTAGTGCCTAGACAGGAAGCCTACAGAGAAAACTGTGGTCTTACAAGACACAATAATAGTGATACCATTTGATTATGTTTAAATCATGGGACACAGAAACATGCCTGGCTTTGTCTTAACTTTCCATCAGGCTGAGACCTAGCTGTGTGCCAGTCAGCTGTGTCATCAGGAAGATGGGTCTCTGGAATGTGCTGCAGCACACCATCAAAATGTAGTCTAGGCAACTCTTTAGTTTGAGCCAGTAGTGAAACTTTCCTTCCTTACTCTAGGGGATGTTGTAGAGGCATCATCATTCAAGTAAGAGGCAAAATGGACCCTAAGCCAAATTTAAAGTGGAAGCAGATGCAGTTCCAATTGACTTAAGTGGATGATGCACTACTATACGATGTTTGAATTATCCATCATCTTCTCCCGATTACTTTTGATAATTAATGATCCCACAGTCCACCTTTTCTAAGAAGTAGGTTCCCAGGGATGAAGCACAACCTAATGCAATTAAAGAATTTTTGCCATTGTGTGGTGTCAATACAGGATCATACACTGCAAGGCAAACTTTTTGGTTAGTTTCTTAGCTTTTGTTATATTCTGCTGCAGGATTCCTTTTAAGCTAACCCAAACCAGCAAGAATGCACAAAAACGCTACACAAGTGTCTAGGACAGGCAATGTATTTTCACAAGTGAGAACCCAGAAAAAAATAAGCCAAGGCTAACTCTCCTTCTTTAAATAACACAAGTGTTTTGACCTTATTACTGCATTATATCAGACTATGGCTTTAGGTATAATAATTTGTGATGTTACAATTGCAAAATGCCTAAGAAGGGTTTTTTTCCCCTGTTTACAGTATTACATATCTGGTTTCCATAAATACACGTGTACTTTCTTTCCTTTTGCTTTAAGCAGCTGCAGGAGTTACAATACTAGACTATCAAATGTGAGACTAAATAGATGCGAAGTTAAATTAAAAAAACTGATGAAAATTGTTTCTGTTCAGAAAGATCCTTGTGGAAATATTAAAATGTTGATTTATATGCAAAATTTGTTTGGAGGAAATAATTTCCATCATTGTGGTTAGTCAGACACATTGCTATTAATGTATATATACACATATATTGAGTGTCCATACAGGAACATATATTATATTGGACTGTCCTGAAGAGATTGTTGGTCTGATAACTTGAGCAAAGAATTAAAAGCTGGGATGTTCATTTAGCTGCTGGGATGTCTGACTTGCTCTGAAACCAGATGGGTATCACCCTCCTGCTCTAGCCTCAGACCAGAGCAAGATTAGCATCAACACCACAGGGATGTATGTGTAAAGGAATGCTTCGTAATTGCTGTGAAGCATGAGGACATCTGTGGAGGGTGTGAGCTATGTATGTGCAGAGTGGCTCTTGTTCTAAAACTACCATAAAACTTTTTACTTCCTTTCAGGTTCTGATTTTATAAAGACATCTACAGGAAAGGAGGTGGAAAATGCAACCTTCCCAGTTGGAGTAGTCATGATGCGAGCCATTAGAGAATTCTACTGGCAAACTGGCAACAAGGTGATTCTTGCTACCTTTATAAAAATTAACCAAACAGGCTCACTCAGAAGGAAATAAGACTGTAATAATTTCAAAATGCAGAACATAAAAATCCACATACATTAGCTTCCATGGCTATATGAGTAATAGGGAATGGGGCTTCTCTCTTGTATTCCTCATTTGATTCACTAATTTTTGTATACTTCTAAAAAAAAAATAAAAGGCAGGACTTTTTGGCTTTCCTCCCTTGAATAACTCTCACTTCATTCCCTAAAAGCTCATGCAATCTTGATGCATCCCCTGCTGCATTTGGGTTTGAGCTTTGTTTTACCATTTAAGGCATTTAATGCCAGGAGCAGGGGGGAGCATACTGCAGAGCCCGTGATGAACTGTCTGTGAATCCATCCTTGTGATGAAGCAGTGAGAAAGCAGGAGATTATCCAGGAAGGCTTAAGCTACCTCTCACCTCCTTTATCCACAGGCAAGTGGGGGCTGCCAGTTACATCNTCTCACCTCCTTTATCCACAGGCAAGTGGGGGCTGCCAGTTACATCTGGTGCTGGCGTTCAGCAGTGGGCTTTGTTCTCACCTGCAGCCTCAAGGAAGGAAACCATATGTCTAGCTAAGACCCTCTCCCCATTTCTGGGTCGCCCTTCCATCCTCTCCAGTTCACCCTTCTGTCCCTTCTGCAGGTAGCCTTTCAAGGTATGATGTTAGGACATGGGAGCATGTGACAGCAGGTTAGATGTGTGTCAGTCTGCTCTCTGTAGTCATCTAGATAAGGCCAGCATGGATTCCTAGGCTGTCCTCACTCCTCCCTTCCCCAGCCTGCATCTCTCTCTGCCTCACAACTTGAGCAGCTCTGATAGTCTTGCTT
>VZTV01009467.1:0-28969 GCA_013400875.1 Anhinga rufa
CCCAGTACAAGACAGACATGGATACACTAGAGCGTGGTCCAGCGGAGGTCACCAGGATGGTTGAGGGCTGAAGGAGATGCTGAGGGAACAGATGGGCAACGCTAAGGAATCCATCATGTAGTGGTGATCGACTTCTACTAACTACTTAGCTCACAGACAAAGAACAATTTCAGATTGTATTCAAGCTCAGCACATAGTGTTTCTTTGCTGACAAGGTGAAATGCTCGCAGTGTAAAACACACCAAGCAGCACCAGGCACATGTGGCAAACATGCCTCCGCCGCTGCTCTTTGGAGATCCGGGGGATCCTCTGGGCATTGGTCTAGAGGAGCATCTGCAACTGGCTGAAGTCAGCCAAAACCAGGAGCGTTGTTCTGTAATGCTCTTTCCTGCCAGGTAAATAGTGACTAAAAGGTATGAAATTCTGCACTGGTTTTGAAAATAGCCAAGAAAATCAGAGGAATTTCTTCCAACTTGCTCTTTCCAACTAGGTGTCCTACTAACCAGCAACACCACATGGATAACGCATCAGAGCCAAGAGGAGGTAACTCTGGGAACACAAGTTTTGATAAATATAGCTGAACAACCACTGCCAGCAGGCACCAGCAAGATTGAATCCCACTGTAAATGTTCAAATGTGTGACCAGATGCTGGATTTTTACTGCTCATGAACTCCAACAAAAAGCAATTTCTTCCATCCACTAGAGAGCTGAGCCATTCACAAGGCAACAAAGTAGCAGAGAACAGATACATTCAGCCAAAAATTATCTACATTTAGTGGAAATCAGATCCAGCTCCCAGGTTTCTGGCAGGGGGATAAGACACCCCTTGGTGTCACAGCAGCCACCATGCCCAGCACATCACGTTCAGCTCTCACGTACTTCGCAGTGCCTAAACACAACTCTCACTGCTTCAAGTGTGACTCAATGCTTAGACAACTAGACAGTTATGCTTGCATTTTTAAATATCATACACATCCCAGGCGATTGTACAATTATGGTTGTATTATAATGATGGTAAACCATGTACACGCGCTCTAATGTAAAATATTACCTTGCCCTACCTGTCTTGTACCAGGAACACAGAATTTTACACTTGGTCACAAACTCGCCACAATCAAACCCCCTGCACAGCCCTTCCCCATTTCTCTTTAAAGTGATTACTTGATGTTTGATATTTCCTAAGATAATTTTTGATTTAAATTGCTAGAAAATCCATACCAACTTCCAATTCAAAAGCATCCATACGAACTGAGCAACAGATCCAGTGGAAATAGAGACCTACCCTAGAAATACTAAGGCACTGTTAGATGCAGAGGTTCTGGCAGGGAATATTTCCAAATAGCAGAAACACTTGCTCAAGTTACAGAGTCTTGCTTTTTGTTTTCTAAACAATACTCATTCTGTATGGTATGGACGTGGCCCTGGATAGTGCTTTCAACTTTCTGCTCAGCAGCACCCTGGAATTTTTGAATTAACCCTAAAGGAAACTGAGCAAAGCTCAAGCAAGCACTACACAAGCCAGACCTCCTGAAGAATCAGCATCTCACAGCCAATATTTATGGATTTAAGGATCAAAATCCCTGGGATTGCTGCTTGCTTTCTCATTTTTCATGAGCTTCTCCTCCTCCCCTTCTTTATGAAAACAACCTAATTCCCCCCCCGATAATCTTTATAAAACACACATCATTAGTGCTGCACACTTGGTGTTGGATTACTGGATGTGCAACACTGCCTCCAACAATACTTTCTGAGAAAAAAAAGCCACAAGGTATTGGGAAGAATTTGCTGTGTATCTACATTTTATTCCCTCCTCAAAGGTTTTACAAAGCATGGGATTTGGGAATAAGCAGGTCTCTTCTGCAAGTGCCCTGCCTATGGAGCCACTGAGTTTCTCCTCCTCATACATGTCTGTATGAAGGATTACGATATTTCAGCTGCTTTTCACCCCCCAAGCCCCTCCACAGCAATTTCCTCATGCCCACATGTTTCCTCCACCACCTCGCATCCCACTCTCCTCCGCAAATTACACCTCACATAAACATTGCTGGGTTACTTGCAAGTGGCACATTGGCACATGTTCATTTTCTCCTCCATTCCTAATATAAATTTCTCTCCTAGCAAATATATAGAAGGGACAGTAAAAGCAAAACAGGAGGTCTTACCTTTTGATGGTCTTCTTTGTTTCGTTTGTAGAGAAGAGAACGTACCCATTACAGCACCCATTGCAAAAGCTACTTGTGAGTTTTTGGGGAGGATTTGTTTTGGCTGGGGTTTTGGTTTTTTTTTTTGATTCTTCTCACCCCAATCCCCCCCCCCACTGCCAGTGAACAAAATCTGTGTGAAATGCCCCCAAGAACAAAACAAAACAGAGGAAGTCAAGAGAAGAAAGAAAAGAAGAAAGGAGGAGGGAAAAAGCAAAGCACTGCAGCTCAGTGTTCAGCAAGCGTTAAGCTTTGAGGTTTTTTTTTTTTTTAAGTCAACACACATGCACTGACTCACAGCCGGCTGCACTGTTATTATTCAAAACAGCTCCCCATCAAAATTTAAATGCTAGGTAGATTCCCTCAGACCAGAGCTAGCAGCAGATGCATCAAAATATTTACTGGAGCACAGCCACATAAACACACAGGGTAATTCTTCCTCCCGTTCCCTTATGGCTCCAACCAGCAGCCTGTAGGTCTAGCGAGGGAGCATCAGTGCATCTCTTCCAGTAAATACTACACTGGAGTCCTGTAGACATACCGAGGGTCTCGGGGGGAGGCCTGGGCTTTGGGCTGGGTACCAATTTGGAATGAATGGAAATCTGAGTGGGAAACGGTAGCGAGCGAGGCATCAAAGCCCCAGCTGCGCGGACTGCATGCTCCTGCTAATCAAGAGTCTGACAGAAAGGTAGGGAGCAGCAATCCCTAACAGTCTTCTCAAGCAGAAAAGTCGGGGAAAACAAGTAAGTGCAATGGGGGAAAACAGAAAATTTCACCACACTCCCTTTCCTGCGCATCTTTTCTCATGCAGCAGAAGCACGTGCAAGACAGTTGTTAATAACTTTTTTTTCCACCAAGTATGTATGTGCACATCCTTTTTAAAGACATTAAAACAACAAACTGTTGAAACAAAATTCTGCAAACCTCAAGAGGCTCGAAGGAAGTAGACAATTCCTGGCATTTTGTTCAGTTCTTTCATATTTCAAAAAATCAGCTATGCATCTTGTTATGTTTTCTCAGAAAGTGGGGTAGCAAGTGCTCAGGTACCGAAACAGTTAAAAATACCAAGGCAGCCATCAGAACCAGAATTAATTTGCACACGGCAACTGAGATTAAGGCAGCATCTGTGCCAATACTGTATTTGTCTGAAGAAATTCATTCCTACACCAGAGACCAAAGCACCTTGTCTCAACAGGTTTCCCCAGCTTCCCTCTAACTTTGGAGTAAAGATTTCACCAGCCACAGATCCCAGAGCCCCCAGGATCAGAAGCTGCACAGCATCAGTGTCCCTGGAGGTAAAGCCCCAGGTTCCCTTCTGTTCACACGCTGCCAGCAATGCTGTCTTTGCATGCACAGGTGTACTTGCATCCCTTGTGTATACCAGCAAAGAGCTTTCAGTTAGTTGCTAGTCACAAAAGGCATTACTCAAAATGCCTTTTTCTTTCTTTTCTTTTTACTTGTTTTACAACTCAAAATACAGCAATTAAACTTTTTCTGAGCAATGTCTGAGGTAAGGTCCTGTTTAGGTGCCAAAACCCTGAACTGAAACGGATCATTTTGCAGGCAGGTGCAAAGTGCCTGGGACTTGGGGCACACGGTGCTGCCATTGTCATCATGGGGGACCCTGTCCTGGTTTGTGCAATACCTCTGCCCCCCCCAAACTCCTCCCCCAGAATGGCCCATGGCTGTGGTCCTGCAGCCCGTGGGCTAACAGGCTTCTCCAGCCACCTGGATCAAGATGGGGGTCCCTCAGACTAAGGCGATCTCCACAAGCCACTAAAAAGCTGTATGAGATTCTTAAGCTCTTTTTTTTAATTTAAATATTTGTATTTATTTTATGAATATTTTATCTGTGTTTACACATTCAAATATTAGATAGGTTATAGCACGCATGTGGAAAATCACCGCTCTTAGTATTTGTGCACACAATGAAGGCTGGAGGGTGACCAGAGGCCACGGCAGACGTGGCCTCATGTAACAGTGGCTGCTTCGTGCCACAGTTTCTGAGATGAGAAACCAGCAGCTGAGGAGGTGCCTGGATATGGCATTTCTAATGCAAACAGTGAGCAAAGGGAGATGGTGGGGCTCCTGTTCAGCAGGCTGGGTTTGCACCTCCCGCGCCACCTCAGTGATGCATTACTGCCCTTACTGGACACAGGTGCCATGACAGAGCCTCCACGGGCTGAGCCGCCACCCCTAGATCAGCCTTTCACCAGAGGCTGAGGGCTGTGGTGGTCCTGCCACCCCCCAGCAGGAGGTCTCGGTGCCACCTCTGGACTCCTCTACTGGCATCAAGACAGCTAAAAGCAATAGCTGCCACTGAGATGCTGTGCTCCCCTATCCTCTGCTCCCAGGCATGATGTCTCCAAGATGTCAAAACTGGGAACCTCCTCAATCTAGGCAAAGTTGTTGCTAGCAGGAGTCAGAAAACCACACCTCAGTTGACTCATGCACTGGGAAGACCAGTGTTATGTTTGACAGTACTGATGTATTTAAGAGCTTCAAAGTAAACGGTTGCAAAAAAACTACACAGATTATCATAGAATCATTTAGGTTGGGAAAGACCTTTAAGATCATTGAATCCAACCGTAAACCTAACGCTGCCAATTCCACCACTAAACCATGTCCCTGAGCGCCACATCTACATGTCTTTTAAATACCTCCAGGGATGGTGACTCAACCACTTCCCTGGGCAGCCTGTTCCAATGCTTGAGAACCATTTCAGTGAAGAAATTTTTCCTAACATCCAATATAAACCTCTCCTGGTGCAACTTGAGGCCATTTCCTCTTGTCCTATCACTTGTCACTTGGGAAAAGAGACCGGCACCCACCTCACTACAACCTCCTTTCAGCAAAAAGCACCTAGAAAGTAGCTAGCTTCAGGATTCCTCCTGACATCATCTGGATCCCAGCCATGCAGAAAGAGCTCGGCCTGGGAGTGACAGATTAGGCTGCCCATATGGTGAGATACCCTAGAAAAATTCATTTAGGAAGATAAAATTATACCCCTGATGCTGCACTGTTGTTTACTTGAAACAGTATGGTATATGAAGGTGGAGGGCAAATGTGAATATTTGGTTTTCTTTGAAACTTGAAAGGAAAAAAGATTTGTCTTGGCTGGAAACCGGTATTGACAGATCCCTACGAAATCATGGGGATAAACGGTTACACACATTTTTGTTTGTATGACTCAAATATATAAGAATGGGGACAAGAGGAGAGACCACATCTGTGCCTGGGCAGATGAGCACAGAATCCCAGATCACCAGTTCAAAAGCAGCCACTTTCTCTTACGGCCAAAAATCAAGACCTCAGAGGAACAGACGTATCATAAACACTAATGAATTTGGTTATTTGCAACAACAGGCAGGAATTCTCTTTCCCCAAAGGTGACCATCCAAATTTATCAACCTAAGAGATAATACTTGAGACATAACAAATGCTGATGGTCACTCTCTATCTGAGGATCTGAGTATTTTTTAGAGTATTTCCTTTAGAGGTAGGATGAAGACTGAGCTCTGACAGCGATGGTGAAATGCACCATTCTAGCTGCGTGGGTACCTAAGCCAGCATCCTGGGTAAGAGCTGCTGTCAGAGGACCAAAAGTACCTCCGGGAAAGGAGATACTGTATCGTGCTGAACCTGACTGCAGCCCCCAGTATTGATCTGCAGTGCGCCAGAGCCCAGCCGCTGCTCCCTTCCCAGTGCAGTGAGAAACCCCAGCTGCACGCTGCGGAGCTCTCTCACGGCACAATCTACACACAGTTCTCAAGCATTTGCTTGAACGGCTGAAGGCATGTACTGCTTCATGATGCCTGTGCCATGCCTAAGCCACCCGCTTTCCCACAGAAAGTTTACCCAACGGGTGACTTACATGACCACCCCAGCAGTCACTGCTAAGGAGGGGAGAGCCCCGCAGGAAAGGGCCGCGAGCGCTTCATGCAGGCGATAAGCAGACGCACGCTAGGCAGGCACGGGTAGAGCAACACATGAAAAGCGTTCATCAGGGTATGCCTCTGCCCCACCACAAGCCCGCGTACATACACAACCAAGCACTCAATGCTGGGTGCTGATCTCCTGAGCTAGATCTGCAGGGCAACAGGTCGCCACTAATCCATCATTATTATCTGCCAGCAATTAAACCCCATTCTATCCTTTTACCACTACTACATACTGTACTGTAGTAAAGTCTGTGTACTAACAAAATCATGACTGAATACTATTCACCGACCCTTTTCCTGATTTCTTTATGCTACCGCTGTGTCTCATAAGTATGTGAGACTCAAACATCAGAGCAAAGTAGACAGACACTGGCAGTGATGTAGGTGGTTATTTGTTGGATGTAGCCAGAAGGTTTGGTCAGAATAAGCAGTTCATTATTTTTAATAAATGCAAATATAGCATCTTCAAGTAGGGAGTCATATCACCAGCTAGCTGATATCGCTATAGGATCGAAATCTCCTGGGAGCAAAGTCCCAGGATTTGGTATAGCTCTGCTCCCTGACGCAGGATCAGGTCATCTTCCCACTAAAACCAACTGGTGCAGAAAGGAATTGGACGACACTTGCTTTACATCTCTCCTGAACTAGGCATTTCTGGTATTTTTGTGGATGTATATAGGAAAGTAGAGAGGGAGGCTGGTTTTTTCATCATGCGGAAATATGGACCTTGCTAGGAGAAAACACCCTCCCTAAGCACAGTATCTAGGGACGCAGTCTCTGATTTATCAGCCATCCACTCCTGCAAGGCAAAGCTGGCAACATCGATCTGTAGGACTAGCAAGGGAATGCCTCAGACACACCCAGATTTTAAAATCTAAAGCATTGGTGAAATTCATTCTGATGTATTTTTTTTTGTCTCACGAAGTACAGCAATGATCATTTGCATAACAGGAACACAAATAAAACCTGAAAACTGCCTGTTTATAGCAAACCCTTGTATTTCACCCTGTATCTATCAGCTTTGAGTGGTTCCAGGTAGGTTTAAAAAGCATAAATAAAGCTGGAAGTGACTGATTCCTTTTCCCTTCTGGGTGTTTTAGGAATGAGACCTAGGCGACATTGGCCAGAATTTCTTTCTATGTGCTTAAGACTAAAGGAATTTCATCTTTCATATTCCAGTAACTAACACTTGTTTCAGAGAAGCATTTTACATTTACCCCACGAGGAGCGCTTCACTTCAAGGCAGAGGGGACCTTCTGTTCTCCTGAGCAGCTAGTGTTTTTCTTGAGGCCGATATGTAAACAGAGTCCTTCTGACAAGCCACTGAGAGCATACAAGTAGCCAAGTGGGAGCTGGGATGATGCCCCATGAGCACCAACACAGAAATGCCAGGGTTCCTGCTTTCAGCTGTGTCCACTCAACTGTAGCCTGGTCAGATGTTTGTAATTGGGACCCACGGACACTGGCCCAATTACCGCTCAGTGCTCTGGCACAACACTGCCTCCAGCCATGGCGACAACCTGGATCCCCCCAGCAGCACAAGCGTTGCCCCCGCAATACTCTCTCTGGGCATGGATTCCCCCATGAGAGATGGCAGCCAGGGGGGAGCGGGAGCCATGAATTTTGCATTGACTGCACAGGCAGTGATAGGGCCGCCCCCTTGCAGAAGCTGCCCATGCACCATGAGGGCTGCCCACAGGCTCTTGCCCTCTCTTCCATCTCTCTCTGATTCTTAAAGCAGTTTATGAGACTCTGAGACTTGGCTATCCAGGGGAGAGAAAAAAAAAATCACAAGCAAGAAAGAAAATGTTCCTTTTCTAAGAGAAAGAAATGAGAGTTTCTGTTGCTTAGCAAATGTTTAACCAGTTGCTGTCCTCAGTTGTCTACGCCAGAACATCCTCTGCCGAGCGCTTTGCATGACCCTAAGTCCAAGGCTCCACAGGAGACCTGGCAGGACCCCTTCTGAGCCACAACTTGCCCAACTGCCGGAGTCACCACTTGCTTGGGGATGAGGACTTAAAAAGAGCATACCTATCCCACCACACCAGAGCACTCCAGACATTCCCCCAGCACCACTGAAGGGCTCATCCTTCAGGTCATCTTGGTGCTGAGGCTCCAGGCAGCAGCACTCCACACAGTCACAGACCAACTAACCAAGACCAAGGTGCAAAAGCATGGTAGGAAATGAATAAAAGTAGCCCCAGCTGGACCCTGAAAAGAGGAAGAAATCCTCACCATCATGACCACATGCATAGTGCTTGGGATGCTGACAAGCCTCCACAGTGCAGCCCCCCCAGACCAAACCCACAGGACTCTGAGAGGCAGGAGAAAGACAAGCACACCATTTCTCTTGCAGTAGCAGTCATTGTTTTCCTTTTCTTTATTTCTCTGTTATTATTATTACTATTTGATTAGACTGCTACGGTTTCAGTTACACTAACCAATACATTTAAGGTGTGCTTCTTTACTACAAACATATATTATAACTTATTGAAATTGTCCCAGTCCAAAGCAGGAAGGCAGACAGCTAAGAAAAGTCCATCCACCAGACAAACACACACAGCCACTGCAAAGAACTACAGGGATAAATTGAAGCAGCATGGGACAGCCTGCTCTGCCACTGGAAAACAGCTTGATCACAGAGAGACCAAAGGTGAGGCAGTTTTTTGCTGGTCTCTGTCCATAAATTGTTTGGGGATCTTTGTGGGCCATCATTTACCTTTTTAGCAATGTAAGGACATATCAGGTCTTCCTACTCTAGATTTTCACCAAGTCAGAATTTACCATGTATGCATTTTTTTTTCCCCAGCACCTATTTTTTTGGAAATGTTTCTTTCAAAAAAGCAAGAACACACAAGAGCCTAATTTCATCTTCTTTTTCTTCACTCACGAGCCATTATAATAAACGGGGACATTTTCAAAGAAATCTTTTTGCTCTTGGTAAGGACAAGGTAGCAGAACAGGAGCTATTAAAAGATTCATTACTGCACCTGTACAGGCCCAAAGCAAATTCTCATGATAGCTAAGCTTTGCTCCATCTCAAAAGCTAGAGATCCTCCCTTCTATTTTGATGGAAATATATTTTTCATTACATGAAAGCCAGTGAATAATAATGCTGAAAACTCAGATGGAATAGTTGAGGCTTCAAGCCTTGGGATAATGTAGATTTTCATGTAAATAAGACACTGACAATATTAAAGTGTTGGAAAGCCACTTGCTTTCCAGTCTATGCAAACCCAAACAAAATAAATGTGATGGTCACTTAATGCCACCAAACAGGGAACAAAAAACCAGGCGCCAAGGTCTGAGCAATAAAGGGTGCTCCTCCTCTTTAACATCCCAAGAAAAGGGAGCAAAGAATGGAGCTGGCATGTTGGAAACCATTGTTCAGAGCAAGGAGTCAAGCACCAGACTCCTGAAATCGAGATCAGATGTTCCTGCTCTGGCCTTTCTTCTTGCAAATACCAAAACAGACCACCACTACAGCTGCACAGAGCTATGCATGGACATCCACGTTTGTTTACTTAAAAATAAAAAGAAAAAAGACTGAGGTATTGTTGTGCCTACATGAGGCAGCATAGTGAGAGCTGAAAATAAAACTACATTATTGTCAGCTAGTTCTTCTTTGTTGCAGTAATAAAACTGGGCAGAACTCCACAGAGCAGACCTAATGTCTGCCCTAAGGATGTCGCACTCAAAAATAGATAGCTGAGAGCTCAGGAAGGGAATAGTTCACATTTCTAGTGACTTCAACCAAGCATGAGGCAGATACTGGTTTACATCTTTGGTTGGACTATTCCTTCTGTAAACAGGGGAAGGCTGCTTCCAGATAAAAACCTGAAAGAATAGGAGAGGGGAAAAAACCTGGGCAAAGTGCTTGCCCAAAGGGTGGCATGGAGAAAGGACCGATAGCAGGAAAGGAGGGATGCTGTGGGAGCACCGAGCAGGGTCATCCTGGCACACTGTTGCCAGCAGGAGGGAGCAAATGCTGACAGATGGGCAGCAGGACACTGTGCTGAACCCTGCAGAGGTGACGACAAGTAACTTCAGCTAGGCAGAAGGCAAGAGAGGCAGGAGATAATCAGAAAAGACTAACGGCATCGGTGTGCTAAACTAAAAAGGAAGATGGTGAACAACAGTGATGTGAACGCAGCTGGTGAAGGGACAGAGCTGAGCAGAGGCCAGGAAGCAGGAATAGGAAATGGCTGCGCTGCTTCTCAAAACACAAGGCTTCGGCAAGGAAACCATCA
The DNA here is from genome assembly GCA_013400875.1 of Anhinga rufa. Lineage (NCBI taxonomy): Eukaryota > Metazoa > Chordata > Aves > Suliformes > Anhingidae > Anhinga > Anhinga rufa. The sequence goes on from VZTV01009467.1 coordinate 10,394, forward strand.
GTAAAAAGTGGGGTTTAGTGATAGGGAAACAGAAAAACTGGAAGAATTTCATAACAGCATCCATCTGGGAGGGGAAGAAGGGCGGGGATCCGTCCTGAAACCACACTGCAGAGCCAGAGTGCTCAGAGGAAGAGCATCTGACACAGCCAAGGAAGCCCAGGAGGAGGCTGCACGCAGAGGAATTGAGAACTGCAACCTTTTGTTCTCAGGATGTCATTACAGTAATGCCTCAGGATGAAAAACTCACATTTTGGTAATGAAAACCATCTATTACCCCATGAAATCTGTTTGAACACTGTGCCAAGTGAAGTCTTGCCTTTCAAATTTATAAAATCCACATATGAGAAACTTCAAGATGGTTTGAAGCAGGAAACCCTGAGGAATATTAGCCAGAACCATCAGGCCACAGAGAAGGCTGAAAAGCAGGACACCATTGCTGCACTGCAGCAGCTACACCAAAAAGAGTTAATGTCATTTGAAAAGTAGTATATGGACGTGAATGTAATCTGTTAAAGCATCCTGCACATACAGAACGAGGTTTGTAAAGGTAATTTTGGCAGCCAGTGGGAACAGAAGATCCCAAAAGTCTTTTCCCTTTGCAGGAAGAGAGACCAGGTCAGAGATGCTGGAGCTGCATCACACCGTGTCCCACAAAGCCTGATCAACACTGGCCTGTGTAAGGGGAATACAATAACCTGGCTGCCAGGTAGGCATTTAGTCCCACTCCCTGCGATGGCACTGGCAGCAGCAATGGCAATATTCACAAAATAGGCACTTAGCTGCTAAAAACACCGCAGGGAACATCAAGCAGCCAGCACCAAGTACCAGGTACGTACACAAACCCAAAGCTGAGTAAGCAGCCTTTTTATCTCAATACATAAACATTTCTATCCTACCCACAGTCTCTATGAACGTTACAGAGGAACTGTACAGCTTAAGTAACAGGCTCAGCATGACGTACATTGCAACCAAACACAGCAAATGATCCTGGGGAAACCTGTCCTGGTTGTGTGCATGATGACAAAGACGTCTCTCCCAACGGCTGGGGCAGGCAGTGCTGTAGCATGGCATGGACATGCTCCCTCGCTCACACACCCAGCGTCAGCTTGCCACTGTTTGAACTTACAAACTAAGCAAGCTGAGCGACAGACAGGAATTCAATGGTGTTTTCTTCCCAGAAGCATTAAAGAGAACATGTCAAAACTATATAAAGAACATGAACAACAAATGTCAATCCAGGTCAACAGCCAGTTTCATTTCTGTCTTGTGATAATGGTCAAAGAAGCCTTACTAAGGAAGAAAAAGTGATTTTTAATTATTTGGTACTTCCATGGATGACTGATAAATTGACTCCAAACAATTCAGCGGTGAGTTGGCTTTGGGGAGAAGAGGGTGGAGAAGACATCTAGATGATCTTGGATCTCTCCTTTCTTTTGCTTTAGTGCACTTCAAAGAGATGTGCCAAACTAACCATGTATAATTCAGGTCACTGAACAGCTGCACATACTGCTGGGTAACTAATGCAGACAGTTAACCAGCTATTTTTGTTTCACATTTCACTTCTCACCATAGGGTCTTGTAAAAGAGAACGAGAGCAGCCATTAGACACCCCTAGGTAAGTTCAACTCGTGTCAAGTGAAATCACATCAGGCGAAAAATATGCTAAATAAAATGATATTCAGTTTGTACATTTGTGCTGTTTCATTCTGAACGTGCTAGGAATGCACGACAGGCACGGATGTTTGCCTGGCCAGGCCCTGCTAGAAGATGCTCTAGAAAAGTCCAAATTTTTAGTTTTCTAATTATTAATGGCATCACGCTTTCACTGAAATAACATACAACGTTCACTGCATCCTTTCACAACTTTCAAAATAAGCATGACTTTCTTAATCAAGATTCATCACTTTATGTTTGTGTTCTATGCTATAATCTTCCCTGCTGGAAAAAAAACTGATAAAATTATTCTACTAAAATGTTTGCTGTTTGCAGCTGGATAAAACAATCCATTAAAATGGAGATTAGCTTGGCAAGTTTCATTAAGATAAGGTGAGCACCAACACCTCCCAAGCTCCTCACATCCTGCGCACCAAGCAGCCAGGTTCCTTTGTGTCTGAATTCTCCATCCTGCAAATGCACATCTTCTGATGCTCTGCCTGTACAACCTGCTTGCAGTAAATTAAGAGTTTGGTTTTGATACGAAGGTGCCCCTCAATACATTAGCCTCAGTCTAGCATAATACCTGGGAATATTTTGATTCATTGTTAATGTGTACTGAACTACACTATTTTTGTGCAAGATGGAGCAGACCCCTTGCTGCGGACTGGACATAAGCAGGCTTTGAAGTTAAGATGTGGCACCTGCCCTGAATACCCAACTAAAGCCAGATTATATCCGATCCTCCGCTATAGCTACAGCAATCCCAGACAAAAGCAAGCTTAGGAACAAATGTCAGATGTGAGCAGGGCAATGGTTACCAGTATCTATGCAAGCAATCACAGGGATTCACATCATCCCTATGGAAACCTCAAGGTCTGTGACATGTGCAACGATTACTGGCAGCAGTTAATATACTGAAGTCATTCACCAAATTAAAACAAAGATTAAATTGCACCAGAGAGATCATACTCCAGTTTACACATACAAGTAAATGTAAAATTTACAAGTAAATGTAAATTAAGTGGAATTGTGGGTGACTGAGAAAGTAGTGTAGTAGCAGGATCATTAAACTAAAACCTCCTTACCACTGGACCCACAGGACAAAATAGGGTTTTGTTCTATGGTGGTGTTCACCGGCAAAAAACAGATTATTATTTCTGGTAGCTCCCAAATGGTTAAGATCACTTGGGACTTTTAAGATCACATTGTACACTTTCACTAAAGATTTTCAGGATTGATGAAATCCTGAAATCATAATGGGACCCAAATCCTTCCTACCTTTGACCAAAGGAAAACAACAGCCTTTTTGGAAAAAAGGATTTGGAAAATCTGTTTATTAAGCAGCTCATTTTTACCTAGATTCGGTTGCATTATAACATGGCAGACGTACATAGAACTATGAAGTTAAGATGTGAAAAATACAACACTAAGACACTCAAAAAATCTTGACAAATTTAGAGGTTTCTGCATTTTGCAGAGAATTACCCGTTTTGGGGAATAACTGCAGTGTCCCTGTAATGTGTCTCTCTCAGCAGTACCAGAGAGTATTTCCATCTGTAACTCCATCTTAATTTGTTTATGTGAGAGAATTCACAGTAAGGTCGCAGCAGATGAATAATGCTTCCAATAAAAAGAATGTATGCCATTCCTATAGTGCTAGCTGGTGGACTGAATTATTATTATTATTATTACAATTATATAAAAACTTTCATCTTGATGCAGAAGCGCTCCCCAAATCACATCATCGGTGATAGTTATTTTCAAATTCTGTCCAATACAACAACCCAGATACTCTGTGGAGTTATTAACTAATTAAAATATTCCATTTCAAGATGTACCAAGGGTAGGGTGGAGACAACTGTGACACAAACTGCTGCATTACTTCTATTGCTGGCAGCACACTGGTGTGTGCAACAACCCCAACCTCCAATGCAGATATTCAGGTCAGAATAACTATATAATTTTTAATTAACCCAATCAAGGGTATCTTCAGAACTGAGTATCAACTGTTTTTGGAACACGTCGCCATTAGCATGTGAGCTGAACCAGCCGTGCTGGCAGAGCAGGATTTCTCTTAGCCACAGAAGGGCTGACAGGAAAGCAGTGTCCCTGCTGTGCTACCAGGGCCAAATCCTCAGCTGGGGAAGTGGATCAGTGCACCATGCCAGTTCAGGAAGCTATGCTGATTTCACATGTACAAAAGAAGTCAGTCCTATGTTTCAACACTTCATGCATAGCCCCACCACAGATATATACACATCTGGAGTGCTGTGTCCAGTGCTGGGCCCCCAGTGCCAGGACAGGGAGCTGCTGGAGCAAGGCCAGCGCAGAGCCACAAGGATGCTCAGGGGATGGAGCATCTCCCTGGGGAGGAAAGGCTGAGAGACCTGGGCTTGTTCAGCCTGGAGAAGAGAAGGCTGAGGGGGATCTCCTCAGTGCTTATCAGTATCTGAAGGGCGGGTGTCAGGAGGGTGGGACTGGGCTCTTCTCAGCGGTGCCCGACGACAGGACAAGGGGCAACGGGCACAAGCTGGAACACGGGAAGTTCCACTGAAATCTGAGGCAAAACCCCTTTGCTGTGCGGGTGCCAGAGCAGCGGCCCAGGCTGCCCAGAGAGGCTGTGGAGTCTCCTTCCCTGGAGCCATTCCCACCCTGCCTGGACGCGGTCCTGTGCCCCTGCTCTGGGGGTGCTGCTCACGCAGGGGGGCTGGACGGTGGGAGCTCCGGAGGGCCCTTCCAACCCCTACTGTTCTGTGATTCTGTGCTGAGAGACACAGACCCAATGCCAGGTCACAGGGAGAGCACAGACAGAATCAGATCTCCTGCAGCATCGTGCCCACTTCATCCTGCCTCAGAGGTTTGATTTATAGAGCAGGGGGGCTGGATGGGGTTATCTCCAGAGGTCCCTTCCAAACCCTACCGTTCTATGATACGGACAAAAGAAGAAATTTCTGTTGGCAGAATAAAATTTCCAAAGCAAACAGAATTACTCCCTTGTCCATTGGATGCTCTTTACATATGCAGAAAACTGTACTGTTATTTTTGCCGTTTTTCCTCCCTCTAACAGCATCCAGAGCACACCTTCCAGTAGCCTAACAAGTTGACCCATGCTAGCTTAGTGTAAGTAGTATATAAAACTCTTTATTTGTTACAGGAGACTCATTTAAACACACAAACACAGGCTGCACATACACCAAGAGTGGCACTAATCCTCTTTGGGCCAAGCAAGCATCCACCACAGCAAGTAGACCATTAGGCAGTTGTTGTTTAATCTGTTTGGTGTTCTTGCAAGCAAGCCAGTGTTTTATTCCTTTGCTGCACAGTGGGCGAGTGATTAACGCTCCCATAGATCCCCTCCTCAGTAAAACCCTGCTGCTAATCCATAAGGGGTGGGAATTCCTGCACCTCCGCAGAGCAGCAGGGTGTAACTGGGAATGCCTCTCAGTGGCAGAAAAGCTACACAAACTTTTGCCATAACACGAAGGGTATGTTAAATAGCTGCACGACTATGGCATTGGCAATTTGCTCATGAAGCTGATGAATAACATCTCATCAGGCACAGAGATTCCAGTCAGCCCTTTGTTTTCTTTCCAGGTTCCCTCTGTTTGGCTTCTGCAGAAGACTTATTCCTTGGCTTAGATTTCATTATTGCAAAAGGAAGGACAGTAAAAAAATGAATAGTGAACTTATAGGAAACAAATCTTCAGCAATCTTCTTTTGTGAGCTATGAAGACTGTCATCAAGATTTCATTAATCCAGTGGGAAAAGCCCTGGCATAAGACAGCCATTGGGAATGTAAAAGATGCAGGTTGGTTCACAGCGGTGGCTGCTGCGTGCTGGCCCTGGGGAGTGGGCTCTGCAGGGCCCAGAGGGCAGAGGAGGTCCCGGCTGCTGCTCCTCTGTCTGCGCCTTTACCCTCCCGGTTTACAGAAGCCCCTGGAGTGAAGTGGCCCCCCAGCACAGTCAGTTAACACAAATTGCAAGTAAGTTTGTCTGTGAACAGAGGCAGAAAAAAACAGGCAGACAACAACTTTAAATTAAATATGCAAACCCTAACTGGACAACACAAAAATGTATTATGCATGAGGTTATAATTTTCCCAATGACATCTGGACTACTGTACTAGTTTAAAAACTGAAATACATATTATCTTCTCTCCTTTATGCATCTAGAAAGTCTAATATTTTCCTGCCCTTCCACCTGGCAAGATAAGAAAAATTCCAAATTCAGCACTAGAAAAAACTGGGAATAAAGGTCCACTGCTGCTGATTTAGTGGAGTCACTGGCTTCATTGCTGTAACATACCGCAGTAAAAAATACTAAAATAAAGTCACTCTTTGTTCCTGCTGTGAATATCAGAGCACTCCAGGAACATAAATCCAAGATTCACCTAACCACTTACAATAAAACACCTACCGGGATGCACTGACCTTTTCTAGCCTTCTAATATGGGGCTGGCAATCTAAACAGAGCAGTGCCATGTAATAACTAGGAATTATTTCCAGTGACAGGGGAAGGGAAGGGGTGTGGGGGGGAAACAACCCAAAGGAAAAAAAAGGGATCCCTGTTATACCTGGATTGGCCCCATTCTACCAGAATATAATTTGGGAAAAGCCACAATGACAGTTACACAAAGGCTGAGCGTATTCTATATGTTTTTGGCATGAGTCTTCAATGTTCACTCTAAATATACATTTGTAGGTAAGACAATTATCTCCTAAGTCTCCTAGTTATTCTTCGCCTTGCTGCCATTTACCTGAAGATGGAGACTCAGATCCCAAATTGAAATTTAGATGATACTTTGCCAAATAGTTAAGATATACTTAAACACACATATAGCCATTGTTCTAGAAACTGGAGACAGAAAAATACACGTATACGCACTGCTGCAGGCTTGCCCTAGTAAACAGAGGTCTTGCACAGACACTCACTGAACTAGACAGTGAACATACAGGTCAGCTTACACATTTACATACCCACAGTACTGTATAACGTATATATGTGGAGTTAGTTCCTAGTCCAAAACGCCTGAAGGAGCTTTCTGTAACTTTATGTTGAATTAAAAGTTTAACCTAACTAGCCCCAGATCTGAATGTTGTATAGATCCCGAGAATGGTTCTTTCAGCACTGAGCTGCTACAGAAAAAGTGCTTGCGTCAGGGCTAAGCCTGACCTACTGCTGAAATTCTCCATTTGAAATAAGAGCCAAGTCCAAAGGGGCTTTTCCACTCATCTCTACTTTGCATATCAGCTCAATGGGATAGACATTATAAAGCTACAACAGGATACGTTTTGTGGCAGAAGAGAAAAATAAAAATAAAAATGAGTAATGAAAAGCATTCCTCAATTTAATTTCTTTTCTTGTTGGCAAATAAGCAAACCTTTCTGGCTGCAAATCCATGCTGGTTAGCGAACTGATGCACCGTAAATCTAAAGCACTGGGACTTGTGTCCTGGTTGTTATATAGTCATTCAAAAGCAATTTCTCCGTTGTTTCTTGATTACAAATATTTGTTAAAATTATTTTTCATACCTTCCTGTCACAGGCAAAATAGCTGTGCCTAGCATTTAAATTATGGCATTCAACAGCCTTGCTTATGCTAATTGATACTAAATATATTAACAAGGCATGGATTAGCATAACGTAAGTATTCACGTGTGAAAATGACTGGGCCAGACAGAAGCAAGAGAGATCAGCAGCAGCACATGCATTTGAAATTGTTCCATCAGTAAACCCAACCCAACATTAATAGCATTTAAAAAGGGATGTCATATATTAAATGTGCTGTGCCATGTCATGGATAAACCTGAAAAAGAGCTCACTGCTTTGGCGATGAGCAGAAAATCTCTCCATTGGATGAAGTTACAGAAATTCATGTGCAGTGAGGGTAGAGCCTAACTATTGTGAGAAAAGCTGTTTTCCACAAAGATCTTGCGTGCCCTGTCCCTGCAAGATGCTAACCACAGCTCAGAAGCTGGGAAAGGAGGCGGCCCAGCTCTAGAAAGCAAACTCCATAAGCAAACAACCCATTACAAGCAGCAAACTTGAAACAATTTTGATAAATTCTACTTGTGAATCAGTGCCTCCAAATTTCAGGTGTACCAATACTGAATCTTCCTCCCTTACTTACTAATCAGCATCCAAATATCTGACACTCTTTATCTTGTGCTCAATCTAATCTCATGCTACCTCAGGTGCCTATTCCTGGTGTTTACTAAGCCTCAGTAGCACCCTGTGTCCAAGGTCAGACAGCAATAAAACTGGAATTCAACATGTGCCAAAGGCAGCTGAAAGAAAGAGCACAGGGCTGAGCTGTAGGGCATCACGTGGGAGGATGAGCTAGATAAACAAAACACCTGACAGGCTCGTTAAAGCCAGGCTTTGCCTTTAGTCTCACAATCAGACATACCCACAAATTGTAACAGCACACTAAATATTGAATTTGGGTGGGGAGAGCGAGTGCACACAGAGAATGGAATTGAAAACAGGAGAGGAGGATTAAAAATCTTTCTTTTTTTAAATTATTTGATTCTTGGCCCGCTTGAAGTCAATTAAGCATCACTTCACGAAGGTTGTCTTCCTGGAGCACTGGGAAGCATCACAGGCTCGTTACATTTTGACAGATCCTGGGCAAGCGTTATTTCCTCCAGCATTTCCTCCCCTCCTCATGGTAGGATTCTATCCTTCTGGCATCTGACCTCCACCTTGCCAGGTGAGCACTGAGGTTAAGAATTCATCAAATCCCTCTGAGAAAAGTCTGCTGGTTTTGTCAATAAATTGCTTCTTGAAGCCCTGCTGAATTTTTCAGTGACTTCCTGCTCCTTTTGTGCCTGAAAAAATTTGAGTTCTTTATCTTTTTCTGCAATCTTCTCCTTTCTTTCAGGTTTGCTTTGCAGTCTTCTCCTACATTGTGCTCAGCATTGCTTTTTGATCTTCTGATCCTTCTTTTGTAATTACATCTGATGCCTCCACTCACCCAAGCCTTTCTGAAGCTGTTTCAGGAGGTTGAATTTTCTTGATGGTTAAAAAAATAATAGAGACATCACCAAATGATTCTTTTTAAACGTGTGGTTATCTAACTCAAAGGTACAGTGCAATTTTTGGGTAGAAACTTGGATGTATTCTATATTGAATGACATGATCCTATTCACATTTATTGCAATTCCATGCATCTAGTACTTTCACAAAAACTCTTGGATGGTGATTCTGAAGCCAAGAGAATAAGGATTTACTGACAAGTACCTCTTGAAAACAAAAACTATAAAACTAGTAGGATAAAAATAAAATGCATCTGTTTTTCAAGTATCGATATAGACACAAGACAGGGTAACAAAACTTTAGGCCTACTATGTGTTAAGAAAATGCCACGTAACTCTATTCTTTTTGAACTAGTGTCTTTATTAAACAAGTGAGATGTGGTTATCTGGAGGAAACTGATTTGAGAAAGTCACTGTTTGAAGCATTGCTAAAGAGGCTGTCGTGATGCAGTAACTTAAACAGCGCTAAGTAATGGGAGTAGAAACTTTATCTCGGCAATAAAGGGCTGAAAGGATTTAAGACTTCTTCCAATCCATTTTTCTTCTTTTTCTTTTTAAACATTGACTTAATAAAATATTTTATTTAATAAAATATTTCCAATACAACTGATTCCCCCTGCCCCGACTGCAGCCACCGCTCCAGCACCACTCTGAGAGCACCTTCTGCTGTGCACAGCCGTGGGCACCCAGGCTTCTGCACATCTCACCTTGAGATTGCTCTTGAGGACGAAGTTGTATAAAACACTGTTACCACTCCTCCAAATTCAACTCCAAAGGACACCTAAACCTCCCCTTAATTTCCATGTGGTGTTGCTTTACAGCGAGTTTTATTAGCCTGCCAGGGATTACAAACTGGAGCTCAAGTTAACACAACTCGCCAGCTGCTAATATATTTACACTGCATGATTCAAACATCAGCTGGTGGTGTAGCAGCTCTCACACAAGCTAAATTAATTCTGTAGTAATTAATACAAGCAGGGATGGCTCAGGTTAACTCAGCAACAAAAACATAGCCCACAGGACAATTTACATGAACGTGCTTCAGGCAAGGAAACGAGTAAAACTCTTCCTTGTGGGTAAATGAGCGGGGCTTTTTTTCCCAGGGAGATTATGTTCTGGCCTTGAAAATACTGCTCAGATGGATAGGGGAAAGGGATATGTCTGCTCTTCTTTTCAGAGAAGGTGGAAAGGCTGACTTGCGGCAAAAGTGGAGGGAGCTCTTGTTAGGACCAAGCCTGACCCATGGCGCACTGCCTGCCTAGCGAGCCTGCATGCGGGCAGCCAGAAAGGCAAACAGCCCTGCATGATCGTGTAGGAAATCACAGGAACACAGGATGAATGCAACACACTGTTGTTTTGAACACGTCAATAAGAGTCTTCCACACGCCCTGCTTCACCCTCCTCAGCGTACGTAGGTTCCTTGTGTGGAAAATGCTGTTTTTCTTGGCTGCCAGAGAAAAGACTGAAGTCTTGAGAACCGCCTCCTCCAGGCATGCCAGACACTTAACCAAGGATTGCCGGGCAGAGGCATTTCACTTCCGAGTAAATAGTCTTGACCAGCAGTAATACTGTAACAAGCTGTATTTTTCCTCTTGATTGCATATGTAATCAAATATTCACTCACTTTCTGTTTAATGATGGTGACTCCAAAGAATTCAAAGAGCTATTCTGGTTGCAATATTTTCTAATTGTTTCCCTCGGGAGGTGGAAAGACTTTAACTAGATGTTGTATCATGTCTTCATCATAACTTTGAGGTAGATAATATGCAACTTCAGATGTACCACAATTAGTCCCTGCAATTAATACTTCCCTTTCATTTTTTGCCATTAATATAATTTTCTGACAGCCTAGTTAAGTGCTGTAGCCTGCATTTATTCCATCACTGACGAGTTATTGGACAAACTAGTACAACAGACCAACATAACTTGTCTTTTCTATAGTATTAGTTTATTGCTGATTTAATTGCAAAATATCTGGACTTGCTGTTTCTGAGTTAAAGACCGTTTCAGGTCCAGGAATGCTGGGATCAACACATGCAGTAGGGCAAGACTGCTACTGCACAAGGGCTGTTAACTTTGCTCATGTGTTTTTAAAGTTGCCACTTGCATTTTCTTAACGTTAATTTCAATATAGGAGACCTATATTGGGTTACTACTTATATCACTTATCCAGACCAAGCTGAAAGCATGAACAAGTAAATAAAAGAGACTGCCTTGCTTTCTTCACTGCACAAATGACAACAACAAAGCCTGCCATGTTTCTAGAAACCAAAGCTACATTTATCTCTGTGATAATCTATCACAAAGTAAAAACCACTTCATCTTACCCCCCCAGACCCCAGGTAATTACTTTGCTAGCTTAGACAGGTTGTCTCTTCTATCCTTTTGTCTTTATGGCATCAGTTTTTTAGCCAGGTGACAATCTTTTTATCTTATTAAACAGTAATGATGTAGAAAAGCTTGATAGTTCAGGACAGCCTCTTGGGGAACCACCTGCATCAGAAGTGCAGGTGAGGGGAATGGAGCAGCCTTGATCAATACAATGAAGGTGCCTATCAAAAGCACCCAGCCTGCAGGCCCTTGACTTTCTGTGACTCGTGGATCATGCTCTACTTTAGGTTCAGTCCTGTGGGAGTATTTTGTAAAACTCCTGTTAAGGTGAGATACTTTGGACTTTGTTCTGTATCTTCAGACAGTCCCAAGGGCTTCAGACTGTCACTTGAGGGCCTTTTATGCATAGTAAATGCTCTGCCTGACAGAAGAGACATATATATAAGACAGGAGGCAGCCACTGCACGTGGCAAATGCTGACAGAAACCCTTGTGCTGCTGGCATAAGGATGGAATGCAAATGTGCACACTAAGACTGCACCAGCCAACTGCCCTGGGCTTGTTGGATCCCACTGACATCTTCTCAGGTGTGATCTGGCAGCAGCCTAGACTTGCATTTTCAACTGACATATCACAAAACTGATATTCACCAAGAGTCTTAGTTCTAAAATCCAGCTGAAAACTCCTTAAAAACAAATTTGAAGACCTTTACTCATATAAAACAGTAACAAATACTTCAGACTTGCAGAAGCTGAGGATTAACTAAGCCTAAAATGAGTGCAGTGCAACTCTGGCACATTAGCAACCTCCAAATCAAGGAGGGCTGCACATCCATCCACCCAACACTGAATTCTCTCTTACATAAACTAACAGACTTACAGCAAATTTCTTCTCCCTGAATAACTGCATTTCTGCCAAACGGTCTTCAGGGCTTGCAGAACAAGATAGAAGCAAACTGCAAAGCCAACAAGGTACAACTACAGCCTCCTACAACTAACTAATCACATCTCAGAGCAAAGGGTAAAGAGTGTTTTCCCTGAGCAAAGAAACCTGGAAATTCATCATTTCTGACAATTCTGGTAGCCAGCAAAGATAGGCAATTCCAATCTTATCACATTAGAGACTTTGGACAGTATAACTGGCTTGAGTATAGGACATACATTTGTGGGTGACATTAACAGAAACCAAATCACTTCTCAGTCTTAGACAAGGCCTCTAAGAAACATGCTGCATTTTTCCTCACTGACATTGCTACATCTCAGTCTTCTCGGAACAGCAGGATTCTTCAGTAAAACATACCATAATATACAGCTAATGCTAGAACACTTTTCAAAGTTAGTCATATTTGCAAATAAACACAATTTGTGAATTTAGCTAACATTAAGAAATATTTCACCCGAGTTACTTCAATATGTCACTACTAACATCCTATTAAAAATATCCCAGCATAGTTACTTTCTTTTATTTCTAAACTTTAGTCCATGCTGGTACACAAGGGCTATGCACATACAGTTTCTACTTTTCTACAGAAACAGTGGCACGGGATAGGGTATTACAGAGTCAGAAATGTTTATCCCCAAATATCTTTCAATAGAAATCAAAGCCTACAAGAACCAGAATCACAGTGCCACCAGCTTCAGCCTCTTGATTTGATACTGTAAGTCGGTGTGAAAACTCCACAGGAAAGCTCACACTAATCACCCTATTCGTTGTGCGTGCAGATTCTCTGCTGAAGTTTCCCCATCCTTACGACAATTATTTTTATATTACTTGACCAGCACTTTTTACTGTGCTTCAGAAACACAGCAGTAGCAGCCATAGCATGCCCACAGCAGAGCTGCCAACAGTGGCCACAGCTCTGCTAAAGACATTTCTGTCCTTCATCCCTTCTCTCCCCAGTCCACCCCTCCTTTCTGGCCATGGATATATCTGCAGCAAGGCTCTGCAGAGCACTGCCTAGCCCCAGGGTTCTAACACAAGGGCACTGCATGGGGACAGCCTTGGGCTCTAGCGCTCAGCATGAACATTATTTTTATGTAGCTTCTTCTCTGTAATTATAAAAATGTCAGCTCAAAATTGCATGGCAGAATTTCAATTCATTTTTAGTTCTGTGCAAGATGACGGTGGCTTTTTAAAAGTTCACTTGATTTCAAAACAGCCTAGAAAGAGCAAATGTAATTAAAATCTTCCAGGAACATTGTGGTTGATTAGAAGTTTAATCACCAGCAGCCAGTGAAGGAAACTGCAAATACCACTTCCACCGCCATCAGAAAAACAACTCAGCTGCTCCCAGCACATACAGCCAGCTCCTGATTTGATCGTGTCTGTATTTTTACAGATTATTTATTATCACTATAAGCACACGGAATTTTCACCATCTGCCCATAAGTACACCATAGAGCACAAGAAATGGGATATACCTAACTTCAAATGTTTATTTATGTATTTCCAAAGAATTCCTCATCAGGTGTTTGTTCTGCAAACAAAATTTTCAACTCATAAAAACTTCACGCCATAGCTGATGCTGACCAAGATACGAGTTTGCAGCCAGTCAGCAAGAGACTTAAGTATTACATTGGCATCACGTACATCTCTAGCTCCTTTTTTGTCATAAAGATTGCAAGGTGACTGCATGGCCCTCAGGATCATTATTGTTTTCAAGTTATCTAGGAAGATTCCTAGTAAAGAAATAGCTCGATGAAGCCAGAAGTAAAACGTTTGTTATGCTTTTTCCATTCTTAAAAAAGAAAGGAAAACTCAACTAGTCATTGCACCATTGAAGCTTTAGTAAAGAAGAAAAAGCTCTATGTGTAGTATATGAAGGAAGCAGAGGGAGATCAAGTTCATGTCAGATTTTACCATCCAACTGTCACAAAGATATAGGTTTCACAGAATCACAGAACAGCGGGGGCTGGCAGGGCCCTCCGGAGCTCCCCCCGTCCAGCCCCTGCGTGAGCAGCACCCCCAGAGCAGGGGCACAGGACCGCGTCCAGGCGGGGTGGGAATGGCTCCAGGGAAGGAGACTCCACAGCCTCTCTGGGCAGCCTGGGCTGCTGCTTCATTTTTTTCCCCTGGTTTTTCTGTGAGGTTGCAGAACATGAGCACTGCCTTGCAATATCTGAAAGTTACCAAGGATAAAACAAGTTCTTGGTTGACTTTATGTCCTGAATGACTAAGGAAGACTGAATGACAAAGCAAAAGAATAATTTTTAAGCAGAGTTACATCTGTGTTTCCACAGTTTCACAGTGGGTAATTTCACTATTAGCATGTTCTTTTTAAAAAAAATGATTTTTTTTAAACTTGCTACTTACACACATTTTTAAAAATCCAGATTAATTCTCCCCCCCTTTTTTTTATTCAGAAGCCTCTATTTTCAAAGTAGTATATTTAAAGTATTTCATCACAGCATGATCATAATCTCACATTAGTGGCAAACTTTATCAGCTGTTTGACACTTATGCTTCTGCATACCGGATCAGATTAGATTTGCTGGCACTTCAGTGAACACAGCCTATAAACCAATGGGAAAAGTAATCTTAAACAAGAAACAGAAAGAAACTTGAATTTTGATGGTCACCAGCAGCAAACAAATTCTTATTAGGTCCTACTGGGGCTGTGTTAGGTATCTGTAATGCTGTTGGCCTTGATATTAATAAAAATCAATGTTTTAATAAGCATTGTAATGCATTGATTACTGATAGCAAGCAATAACACTTGCCCTGACATTGATTCCAGGTCAATCAGAAGACAGTTTGTTATCTTGAGGATGGGGGGAAGGAAGGATTGAAAATAAAAATGCAGATTATAGTTTTCAGGGAAAAAAACCCAGGGCCATTCTGAGTGTAACTTATTACTTATGGGTAACAGGAGACATTGCTTATGGGAGAATGCCTACTGCAATTCTGCAGCCTTAGCTTCATGTTACGGAGAGCCTATAGCCACACAGAGAATTTAACAGTAATTAAATCTGAATTTACCCTTTAGCTGTGGAGGCGAGGGATGATCTTTTCTGTACAGATGCAGGAAAGAGAAGTATTTATTAAAAAATAATATCTTAATGAAGGAAACATGAATAACTCTTTGCAATAAACTATTCAACCAGTGCTGCTTTTTGACAGACTAGGAGTCACAAACTTTGCATGGAGCTTTGCCTTAAACACCAAAGCCAGAACCCCACAATTTGCAACCAAGTTGGGTGTTGTTGCCCTTAACAGATGCAAAACTTGACAGAGACGCCAAATAGAGAGGAACAAAGCAAGCGCCTGCCCTCGGTGTGTTCCTTGCACTGGGATAGTCCAAGCCACTGTTTAGAAGGAGTTAATGCCCTGCTCAGAAAGGTATTTTCAGGCACAGCTGCCAGAATTACAGTGGCTTTTTCATGGCCCAAACACACAGAAATAGAATATTTGATCTGCAGTGAGACATCCAGTGACAGAATTTCTACCCTCTCTTCAGCATTATATGTGATAATCTTCCTTTAGAAATACTAACTTTTTCTTTTGTTTCCTAAAATGAATCAGTTCTTAGTAGATATTCCACTCATTTTTCTAATGGTCATTGATGCCTTTTAAATTCCTCTCTCTTCATTGGCGTTCCAGTGTCTTCCAATTTAGTATCATCTGCAAATTTCATTAACGTCCTGTTTAACACATCTTCCCAATCAACAATGAACTTGAATCAAGTCCTGCAATTGATTCTGGCAGCTCTCCACCAGAAGCCTTCCCCACATCAATGCACTGCCTTTGTATAAAATCTTTCAGCCAGCTGTCAGTCCACGTGGCTGTAGTCCTATTCAAACCAACAGGGGCTTTTCTTTTATTATAAAATGGAAATCTGAATGAGGAAATATCAACTGAGTTATTAAAATCCAAATATATCACATTAGGTGCATTCTCTTAATCCACTGAAGCAGTTACAGCAATAATTAAGTGAAAGTAAATTGGTCAAGACCATTTATAGATAAAACCTCAGAAAAGAGCAGTGGGGAGCTGTTAAAGCAGGTATCTGAAGAGAGGAAATATTTAAAAAATGCAGCGCAATCCAGCTAAACTACTTCAATAGCAATCACATCAGCAGCCGTGCTAGACTAATTATTATGTAAAATAAAGAAATAAGAGGGATACAAGTATTATTAGTTAGACCACTATGTAAAGACCCAAGGTGGATGTGGGGGAGCTTCCTCTGGTCCAAGCAGTGGGCATGGCAGCCTGAGAAAACACAGCTACTGGACAGGCTTTAGTGGTGGAAAGCCCAGATCAAGTCATTACTTGCACATAAACCCAAGGTTTGAAGCCACTTGTCACTGTCGAGAAAAATCACTGTTTGACCCTGAACACCTCATTTAATTTCTTCAGGGATCATTTGCATCCCAACTGTTTAATATGTTACACGTTGTGATGCTTAGTGACGGAGTTCACCCTCTTTATTTGTGTGCGATGCACAGGCTGCGAGTTCACCAGGCAGGGATACAAGCAGGGAGCAAAACCAGCTTAGGCATGGCCCAGCACAAATGCACCAAACTGAAGTCTGAAAATTTAGCATCATTCGCACAACATGCACAAAAGCAAGATTTCTGCTAGCAATACGTAGCCATGGTTCTGTTACCTGAGCTGCACTGCTGGAAGAGCACAGCACAGAAGTGACAGCCAGAGGGAGCATGACTCTGGGGAGCCTGCTAGCTCCAAAGCTCTTGCTTACAGCTGGCTTTACCTATCCTCGTGATGCCGCAATTGATTTTGGAAAAGTGCAATATGACCACAGGTCCTGAGGGACTTAGAGTGGCTCCTTATGATTGGGTATCCACGGTTCATAAACACCCTAAAATATTTAACAGAAATTTTCCCAAACATGGGAATTCCCAGAACATGAAGTCAAAACACCAAACTAGCGGTTTTGTGAGGCTCACAGCCAAAAGATACTATAAAGTGATCTTTTCTTCTGAAGAAAGATCTTGATTGTGTCTTGTTCTGCCACATACAGAATCCCTTACTTGGAGCAGTAACTGTGAACTCCCTCAAGTTCTGCATTGCCCCACTGTGCAACAAGCACTTAATAAATGTTGTTATTTTACAACTCTCTGCTTGCTTTTAGCACTTAAAAAAGCATGTCTTGCTCTAATATGGTCTGCTTTCACTCAGAGCTCGCACTTTGGGAAAACGCTAGAAGCACTGAATACTAATCATCAAACAATATCTAAAGATAAGTGGTATCCAGGCTGTCAAGATATTTTAACAAGTACTGATTTTGCGTCAGCTTCCTCAGAAATTGGACTTAGGTTTTGAAATGCATCACTATGCATCCTACACTGGTATTAGCAGAGTCTTAAAACCATCAGACCTCAGGGAAGACTTACAGTCAGTTACTTGTATTAATCAGTTTAGGACCTGACTTGGGTGCAATCCAGGCTTATATTATTTAGTACTGACATATGCCGAGTTGAATTTTTTCTAACATTTCTGCCTAATTCCTAAGGACTCTAACAAGAACATTAAATATGGGCCATTAAATTTATTTTGACTTGACTAGGTTGTCTTAATAATTAAGAATTCTATTTAGATTAATACAAGGAAATCTCTTGACATATATTGCCTTGCAGCGCTGAAAAGACTATGGGAAATGACTGTGTGTAAGAAGGCTTCTCTTTGAAGTAGAGTATTTGGGTAGAGAGAGCTTGAGCAATGCCTGTTAGGCAAGCTTCACATTCTGCTGCTCAGGCGTGTATTAAAACCACCAGGTTCAAATACCTCTTGTGTTGTGAGTTCAACTTCCCACAAAACGAGAGTGTTGTCATCGTGCTGCCAGTCTAGCAGCACCATTTTTCTCTCAAGCACACACTGCGCAACGTTGGCCATGTGAGGAAGGATGGGTGGTTTCCCCTCACACAACAGTTCTAACGCTGCTTCCCAGAAGGGAACTTATCAGTGTCCTTGCTGTGGACAACTTTGTCTTCCCCCTCATTGTGCCCACACATGTTTTCAACAGGTAGCTGCTCAGAGGAACCACTCCTCTCTTAGCCCAGTAGCTAGGAATGGGCTGCAGTCCCCTACACCTTGCCTTGCCTCATGAGCCTTGCATTGGAAGTACAAATGGGTTTTCATAGCTGCTCTGAAAATAAGCCAAGATGCTTTCACAGATGGAAGGAAGCAAATTTCAGATAGGAAGTCCCTCAACAAGAATCTTGCCATCACTGCTCAGAAAACCAGCAAGTAGACATATCATCCTGGAGGTCATCTCCAGGCATGTAGATGAAAAGAAGGTTATCAGAAGCAGTCAACATGGATTCACCAAGGGAAGATCATGCTTGACCAACCTGATAGCCTTCTATGATGGGGTGACTGGCTGGGTCGATGAAGGGAGAGCAGCGGATGTTGTTTACCTTGACTTCAGCAAGGCATTTGACACTGTCACCCATAACATCCTCATAGACAAGCTAAGGAAGTGTGGGTTGGATGACTGGACAGTGAGGTGGATGGAGAACTGTCTTAACAACAGAGCTCAGGGAGTTGTCATCAACGGGGCAGAGTCTGGTAGGAGACCCTTAACCAGTGGTGTCC